>JACBWW010000028.1:8005539-8205702 GCA_020086605.1 Lanius collurio | reverse complement strand
GGGGAAGCAGCCATTGCCGCTTTTGGGATCGGTGCAGGCGGTGGGAGGCTGCAGGGAGGGGGTCTGGGCATGAGGATTTATAGTGGGAGTGAAAGAAGCAGGGATAGCGCAAGAATTTGCGGGAGGGGGGAGCGGAGGGGTAGGAGCGGGGGGATTGGGGTGGAGGAAGCAGGGGCTGGCGAGCAGTAATGGTCCGTGCTCGGCGCAGCTGGGGGTGAGGGATGTTTGGCAGGGGAGGCGATGCGAGCCGACGAGATAAGGGAATTCTCGCTGTGAGGGAGGGATTGTGGAATTCCTGCAGCAAGGACGGAATGGGCGGGGNGTACAGGAGGGAGCGGAGGGGGACCGCGGGACTGCGAAATAGCCGGGGCCGCGTGGCTGACGCCATGTTGGGGCATAGCTGGGGAAGTGGGCACAGGTGGGGGGGGACTGGGGGGAGAGCCGGGGACAGCATGGCCGGTGCTGCTCCGGGAAGGGGAAATGGCAGGAGGATGGGAGCTGCCCCGCGCCCCTGGGCAAGATCTGTCCCTCAATCCCGTCCAAGGCAGGGAGAGGGGGGTCGGGGACATTGGGAGAGGAACACGGCGAGGGGGTTTTTAAAGTGGGGATAAAGCTTCCTGAGCACTCAATGTCTTTAACGCATTTAAGAATTGTTGCAAATAAAGGATAAAACCTTTCTGCTGATAAGTCATGTTTAGACTGTAGAGCATCCAACTTTGTCCCGACTTGTTCCCAAAAGTCTCTAGAAAGGAGTGAGTCTTGCAAAAGGTAAGGAAAGTGTTTAAACAGCCAGTGAATGAAATGCTTCAGCTCTGCCCTTGAAAAGCAGTAATTTCTGTAAATAAGAGCTGATTTGATTTGGATATAAGCATCTTGCTGGATGTGGGTCAGTTTCGCCCCCATCTCTTCTTAGCAGCAGAGCAAAAACGAATAAAAAGGGAAGAGAGAAAAGTGACTTAGTATCTCACCCGCAGGACTCTGGGCCCAAGGAAAACTCTCAGGGCACCTCCGTGCAGCACCTCACATTTCAGTGCTGCCGCAGACGGAGGAGCGGTGTGGAGCAGCAGGGGGGGCGGCACCACACGGGGCCCTCATGGCGGAGTGCTCGCTGGACAGCCTGCTGCAGGCGGTGGGGTCCGGTAGTCGTTGTCTTGAGGCGGCTGTGCCGAATGCGAGCTTCCAGCAGCGCAGGCTGCTAGAGACGCTTTCAGGGGTGTTCCGAGGAAGTCCCTGTTTGGGCGCCATTGTCGCTTTCTCCTCTGGTTCCATGTAGCGACCTTCCTGAAAGCGTCTCCAGGAGAAAGCCCCCCAGTGCAGCCAGCTTACACACACTGACCAAATAGCTGGCTAAAACAGTCCGACGATGAAATGAGCAGCAAGAGTCTTTGCATAGGGTTCTACAGGAGAGATTTAATGTGTCCGCACCCCTGCAAGGGTTCAGGGCAGTCTACCAGGGAGAACAAAGAGGGGCCCAGGGTCAGGGGACTGATGAAGCGACTCCCAGGGTGTATCAAGTAACAGGGGTTGTAGCCACTAACCGAGCCAACCAGGGGAGCAGAACTGGGGAACATCAGCATAACAGAACAGAGCATTCTGGGGAAGCTTTCTCAGCAGGCCCAGCGGCCTCTACACTTCTGGAAAATAATGATTGAGGAATTATAGCGTAGCATTTGTAATACTGATGTTGAAGTAGCCTTCACAGAAGACTGCAGGTTTTTTAGCTACCTATGCATTGCTTTCTGGTGCATGACACTGCTGTGTGGCTTCCAGGACTTTCGATACGTCATGTTTCAATTAGCACATGTTAAGACAAATCTTACAGACTAGACTATTAGATTATGTCAGACTGACTGAAAGGAGATCTTAAAAGACCAATGAGGATATGAAAGAAGGCATGTGAATCACAGTAAAGCTGACTTTTTGCTAGAAAAGACACTTGTCAGTTTGGAAATGTTTATGGTGGATTTTTCTAGGCAAACTCATGAGATGGCAGTGTGGAAGCAGATACAAAGGCCAAGAAAATGCCTGAGGTTTTTTTCTTGGGTTTAGTTTCTATTTCTCTTTAAGCTCTTCATGCCTTTTTTTTGAACTCAAGCATTACACTGGGATAGTTGAGTTTTGTTCAAAATTTCTATGAAAGTAAAAAAATCCTTTGAACTATGTTTATTTCAGCACCATAACAGGATGAGTTACCATAAAAATCACTTTTGAATATATCATGGGTTCTCATTTGATCAACAGGGACGCTAATAAAATCAGGAGTGTTCATTTCTATGTACAGTTTTAAGCAGTACTTTTATGACCTCCCTTGTAATTTATTGACTTCTTTTTACAGAAAACAAAGAAGTGAACAAGACAAGTGGACGACTTAGTGATGGTATCCCCCAGGTTCCTGTAAAAAGAGGGGAATCAGAGTTTGATTCCTTCAGGCAATCACTACCAGTTTTTGAAAAACAGGAAGAAATTGTCAAAATAATAAAGGAGCATAAAGTTGTTTTGATTGTAGGAGAGACTGGATCAGGAAAAAGTACCCAAGTACGTTTCTTTAATGAAATAAAAAACATAACAGTGTTCATACCAAACTGATGCCAAATCTGTAATATTTCTGTAATAAGGAATTTTTTTATTCTAGTTTTAAGGTTTTTGTTTCTCTATATAGTTAAAAGTCTTGTATTCCAGTTAACATTTTTAGTTTTGCAATACTAAGCCAGCCGATACACATTAAAAGCATAAACAATTCTGCACAATTTTCTGATGGATATCAGTTTTTCATTAAAATAATCATAGAATATTGAAGGAAAGTAGCTATAGTTTTGTATACCTTTTTTTCTTTTTAAAGCTAGTTCTGTTCCTAGTATCTAGAGTATTATTGTGTTAAAATCAAAGATTACCTGAAGGGGTTTTTTTAATAGATTTCCTTGAAGCAGGAGAGAGAGCCTTCAACACTTTATGGTTGGTTGGTTAGTTGGGATTTTTTGGTTTTGTTTTTGTTGTGTTCTGTTTGAAACAGATCAAACTTAATAGCAGAAATTGATTTTTGTGGCTTTTTTGCCACTTCAGGTACATTTGCAATGATAATCCTATTGTGAGTCATTTTGCAACCTGTGTTGTATTGAGGTACAATTAAATTGTTTCACTGTGATAAAAATTATGAATTTATCAAATGAAAAAGTAAATTTAAACCACTTCTTTACAGATCCCTCAGTTTCTTCTTGATGACTGTCACAAAAATGGAACTCCCTGCCGTATATTTTGCACACAGCCGAGACGTTTGGCAGCAGTTGCTGTGGCTGAAAGAGTGGCAGCAGAAAGAAGAGAAAAGATTGGCCAGATAGTTGGTTATCAGATCCGTTTAGAAAGCAGGTACTGATGACATCTCTTTTAAAGTCAGTTGATCTGGTGTCAGTGTCTTTAGTCATGTGAATATTTAAACTACAGTGTGTTTGGGATGCAGCCCAGAAAAGTATCAGCATGTAAAGTATAGGTAGGATGTGTTATTTTGGGTAATGAATGTTTAAGAGCTGAAAAGGATGTTTTTTCTCCTGTATTTTGCAGTTTCATGTGGTGAGTTTTTCTGTAGAACTGAACTGCAAGTGCTTTCTCCTGATTTCTTGTAGGGAGTATGTGTGTGGATACCCTTGTCCTCTCTGCTTTTAACATATGTAAATCCAAAAGTTCTGCAAGCTTTGAAAATAGGTAGGAAGACCAGCATGCTGTAACAATCTATACAGTGAGAGTTGATAGGGCACATAAAAGGGAAAAAACAAAATTGGAAAGTGAATGATGATGCTGAGCATTATCAATCTACTTTGGGTTAAATTTACTCTGTTTCAGCTATTATGTTTAAAGCAAAACAGAAATTTTAGATGACCTGAGGAATTTGTTCCTAAAGCAGAGCAGGGATGGATGAAAGTCTGAAGATTGTTTGTGGTTTCTAAACTCCTTGAATTGTGTAAATAGTGGGATTTTCAGGAATGGGCAGCAGTTGAGATACAAGTGAGAAGAAGATGGCAAAAGGTATGGGTGGTTATGTTGCTTATATGGATGAAGATAATACATTTCTAATGAAAATTAATGCACTTGAACATCAAAGCCAGGTTAAATGCATACCAAGGGTCACAAGGTTATTAATGGATTAAAAAAGCAAGTAAAGATGATTTGCTGGTAAGGTGGATGATTAGTGTGTGGAAGGATTATGATGAATGAAGAAAAAGTATAGGTTAGATGGAAGAATTACTGGAAGCAGTGCAGAAGAAGCAAAAAATTCACTTGAGAAAGTGCAAAAGGGAGAGATGGCAATGTTTCTGTCTCGGCAAAAGCGTTGGATGGAAGTGTTTGCAGTAACACAGAAACCTATTTTTTTAACTTTTAGTGTTTATTAGACAGTAGTGGTGATTTCTAGAAGGCTGCTGAAAAAGAAGAGGTTAAAAAAGTAAAGCGCTTCCATCTGGTATGTGTTCCTTGAATTCAATGTGTAAGAGTATTTTTGAAATGAAGAAAAACTTCCAAACTTGAAAAGAAATACACATATATGCGTGTGTGTTCCTTTGTATGGTACTCTACATTTTTTCTGGAAGTTTTCGGTACTTAAAGTGGCAATGTTGGAGAAGTAGAGGCAGTTCCTGTTTTTACTTGCACAGCTAGCACTGCTACAGGTCCTAAATTCTTTTAAAGAATTTTAGAAGATTGAAAAATCATTACATTTGAAAAGGTTCAGCTGATTTCTTTGTGATTCAATCAGGTATAGTGTATTGGGTTTGTATGGCAAGGTTTTGGTAGTGAGGGAGGTGTTTTTTGTGAGAAGAAGCTTCCCACATATCTGAATATTAAGTCTCTGCCAGCTGGCTGTAAGGGAGACCCACCTCTAGCTGAGGCTGAGCCCATCAGCAACAGTGAGCATGACTCTGGAATAACATTGGAGAAGAACAAAAAATCTATGCAGCCGTGCAAAGAGAGGAGTGAGAATATGTGAGAGGGACAGTTCTGCAAAGACCAAGGTCAGTGTAGAAGAGGAGGAAGGAGATACTCCAGAAGCCAGAAGAGAGATTCCCCTGCAGCCCGTGGTGCAGCCTGTGGTGAGGCAGGATGTGCCTCTGCAGCCCATGGACATCCACAGTGGGGCACATATCCACCTGCAGCCTGTGGAGAACCCCAGTACCAGAGCAGGTGGTTGCCCAAAGGAGACTATGACCCTGTGGGAAGCCTGTGCTAGAACAAACTCCTGAGAGGACCTATTGTCCCACTGAGAATGGAGTTTTCACTGGAGCATTTTTGCTGGCAGGGCTTGTGAACCTGTGGGGGTCCCATGCTGGAGCAGTCTCTCCCTGCAGGACTGCGCCACATGCGAGGGACCTACACTGGAGCAATTTGTGAAGAGTGTGAGAAATCCACCCCCTGAGGAGGAAGGAGCAGCAGAGACAGGATGTGGTGAACTGACCATAGCCCCCATCCCTGTCCCCCTGTGCACTGAGGGGTAGAAATTAGAGAAAATTGGAAGGTAAAGCCAGTTAAGAAGAGTGGGGAAATAGGGCAGGGTAGGGGAATATGTTGTCATGTTTGATTCTGTCTCTCATTATCCTACTTGGATTTAACTGGTAATGCACTAAACTAAGCTGCACAAGTCAAGTCAGTTTTGCCCGTGATGATGGTAACTGGTAAGTGGTTTGTCCTGCTCCTTACCTTGACCCATGAGCCTTTTGTTGTGTTACTTCTCCCCTCTTCACCTGGGGGGAAGGCGGAAGCTTGATTGGGTACCTGGCATTCAGCCAAGGTCAATCTACCACATGTAGACAATTGGACTGCATGTGAAGATATTCTGAAGAATTGAAACCTGTTTTTTTAAGGCAGTCCACACTGAATTTTCCAGTAAATTAATACAACGTAGTGAGGTTCTCAAAGTTCTGTTTCACTTGCTTATTAATTTAGAAGAAAGTGAATTTCACCTTGTTGGTTAATCCCTCGTCAGAAGTTTTGGAGCATTAGCACTAAGAATCCTTTGGAACTCTAGGAAACAGGCATAGTTTATAAACAAATAGTGTGCATGAGCTCTTTGGTGACAGAACTGAGATTCCACTTCTGGTGAGGAGCTGTTCAATCTTTAGTTTTTAGTAAGCAGTGGAAAGCTAGCAGCATTTAAATGGTGAAAAAAGCTGAGGCATCTTTGTGAACTGTTCACTAGGGTTTCTCCAAAGACACTGGTAACCTTTTGCACTAATGGCATACTGCTTCGCACACTGATGGCAGGAGACAGCACCCTATCAACTGTGACACATATTATTGTGGTAAGGATCATGTATTTTGTGTGAGTTGGAGCAGTAAGTATTGTTTCTTAATTGGGAGATCCTAGTTTTCTGTATTAATTTGATGAACATTTAAGGCATTTTTGTTAAGTTAGAATCTGAATGAACTCTAAGGAGTTACTAATTTTTTTTATTGTAGTGTGTATATTTTTCTGGTTTTTTTTTTTTTTTTCCTCGTAAAAGTATCTTATTTTAGGTTCATGCCAATAATCAATTTTGGAATTGTGATGTGATTGGGGAGGGCAGATGTCTACATTTTCCTGAATTTCCTCAGCTGAAAAGCCTTAGGAAGGCTTACGTAGATATGGTTCAATGCAAGTATGTCAGAATTGCTTGTATCCTGTACTGGGTTTTGCAGTACCAAGTTTGTAGTCCCTTAGTTTTCACAATGTGTTCAAGATAGAATACAGTCTAATTTCTAGCAAATTAATTTGTTTTCATGTATGATTATGTGAATTTCCTGTTATGAAGTTTGATCAGTCAGTGGAACCAGAACATTTGCTGCAAGTTCTCTACTGCTGAAAACAGAAAAAAACGTGGTAGTTTTATGTGCCTATCTGTTCACCAAGGAGGAAAAAAGCACAAGAACAGTCTGTGCATTCTTGATTTCAGCCTGTAAATCCCATGTTTTGGTTCTTGATTCATACTTTAAAAATATAAAACTAAACAGAAGATAGATAAAAATGATTAATCAGTCATGTGCCTTAATGATAAGCTTTGTGCATGATTTAATGGTTGTAAGAAATAATTTTTTCTCATTATGAGGTTCTTTTAATGCTCATCAGTTGTGAAGGGAGATTTTATTGAAATAAGATTTGTAGCATTTGCAGTTTGTGGCATTGTCTTGAAAATGAGATTCAGGTGCAACAATTAGAAGTTACAGAACTCATTTTGATCTCTGAAATTAAGGTCTGAGTGGTTTGTGAATTACAGTGCAGTCTGCTCTGATGTCTTTATAAAACTTTTTGAAGTATTTTTTTTACTTTTGGATAGTTTTTAAAAAAATGCTTCTTTAGCTAAACTTAAACATTTTAATACCTCTGTAATGCACCACCAAATTACATATTTTAGTTTTTAAAAAATTCATATTTGTGAAAAGTTACGGTCTTGGCTCTGTGATGTTTATCTGTTCTTTTTCTTTTTGGTTTTCTTTCCTTTCTTACAGGATGAAGTACATGAAAGGGATAGGTTCAGTGACTTCTTGCTAATAAAACTGAGAGATGTGTTGCAAAGCCATGCTAATTTAAAACTAATTATTTCTAGTGCTGCTCTAGATGCAGATCTGTTTATTAGGTATTTTGGATGTTGCCCAGTAATACACAGTAAGTAAACTCTTAACTACACTTAAGTGAACTCTTAAATCTCAGTATACCTGCCCTGAAAATCATTAACTGAGCTGTTCCAAACCATTCTGAGTAAAGACACATGATAAATACACTGACAGTTACAGCACTGTTCTTTGGTTGTTCTTTGTTTACTCATGTTTGTTGTTTCTTAACTATTTGCATCTGCCTCAGAGGGAGGTGTTTTTATCAGTGGATATTCTGTAAGTGCAGAGAGATGTCCTGACACCTCCATATTCAATTCAGGAAGGAGGAAAATGTTCTTTAAGTGCTGGTCTGCATAGTGCCACAGACCCTAGGATTTAGAAGAGTGTGATACCTATTAGTATATTCCAGTAGATTCTATTTCTGGCTTCAGAGATTGCTATTAGTTGCTGGATAAAACTCAGATTACTGTATCTGTTCATTTCAGAAATACAGTCCTTGGCAAATTGGGATTTATGTTCTAATCACATGACTCTTTGCTTTATGTGAATTTTCTCTGTGGATTATGGGTTAATTTTAGGGGATGTTCACAAGATAGTTATTTTTTCTTATTCACACATAAAAGTGTTCATTTCTACTTTTCAGTTTTGAGTTGTTGCCTAGGAAAATAAGGCTTCCACCTTGTTTGGGGCAGGAATCTGAAAGTTACACATGATTTTAATATTGGGCAATTTTTTTTGGAGAAGAAAAATCTCATTGTAATTTTGTGCGAATTTCCAGTTTACTTTTTTGCAAAATCTCATCCTTTTAGATCAATAGATTTATTTTGGAAATTTGACTACTATCTCTTTCCTCAGTTTACTACAGTGGTTATACTGCTATCACATACTAGACTTCACCGGATAATCACAGTTGAAAAGATGCTTTTTCCAATTTTGCTAATTTAAGAATTTTAAAAAAAGTTAAGATACTTTATCTGTTAATGTCATGAAAAAGATTGATTCTTTAGCAGTATAGCTGACACAATCCTGACCACAGAAACCAACACTTTTTAGTTGTGGGTTTCTGTATTACACCGAGTTTGTGTTAGAAAACTTCCTTCATGACAGCTCCTAAAAACACATGAATTGTAGCTTGTCCCTTCTGAAGGAGAGAAGAGTCCTAGGTGATGTGAACTTACGTGTGATAAGTGTCTGCTAAGGAACCAAAAATAGTTACTAGTTCTTCCTGTGTGAAAAAAGAATGTCCATAAATAAGGTCTAGAAAACAGTGATGTTAAAAGAGAAATTAGGATAAGTTCTTAGGAGAGAAAGACCATGGGAAGTAGTGGGTAAAGAAAGCCAAAATTGGCTGCAGTAATTGAGGACTTTGAGAGAAGTTCATGTCCTTATATAGTTCTCATGAAAGAAGGTAGTGGAATACAAACATGGTAGTCTGCTTGTGGGATCTTACACTAAAATTGTCTTAATTGCTCTTATATTATATAATTCAGGTGGCTGACACAGGGAGTTCTTTTTTGTACACCTAAACAAAAGTGGCTATTTTCTTCTTCTCATTTGATAAAATTGCTGTAAAGAACTGTCAGTCTTACATCTCTTGCTATTAACGCTTAATAGAATTAAAGAGTTTAATGAAAAGCAAGGTACGCAGCTGGCATTTCCTTTTTTAATTTTTTTTTTTTTGTGGCGCAACCACTTAAAGAAAATAAACTCAAGTGAAGATAGTCTTATAAGACTTTCCAAGGAATATAATAATTTATTAAATCAGGCCTTAATCATGTTTAACTCACCTTCCTGTCTATAAAATCCGGTTTTAAAAGCTAATATTCTTAAAGTGAATCTAGGGAATATTTTATCCTTCATGAATTGTTTCTACTTTTAGTCCAAGGAAGACCTTTTGAAGTTAAGGAGATGTTTTTGGAGGACGTTTTACGAAGTACTGGGTATACAAACAAAGAAATGGTAAAGTACAGAAAACAGAAGCAGCAAGGTTGGTGAACTTGTTAATTGTAAAGGCTTGGTAATGAGTCTCATTGATTGAACAACAAATAGGATGATTCTCTTAAAAATTTAAAGTCAGATTGTTAAATGAGACAGGATTAGATAACAGCAAGTATCTTTTAAACTCTGCTTACATTGTTGACATAAATTGTGACTAAAAAAATATTTTTACTTTCTGTGGTTGTATTCTTACTTCTTTCAGTTGATAAATGTTGTATTTTCCCTAATTATTATGAAGTAGAATTACGTACAACTGGGGGCTTTGCCCACATGAAAACTGTACAAACACAAGATAGAATTTGCTGACATACAGGTGCAAATTAAAATGCAGGCAGTAGAGAAGGCAGGATTTTGTACATCTTGTACAGAAATGGTTTCTGTTATTAACATTTTTCAGTGCATTCTTTAGACATGGATGCATTTAACATATTAAGCTCAGGAGCATTAACGCACTTGAACCAAATATAGGGGGCTCTTTGCAATTAATTATTTTAGTATATTGATTAAAATATTTGAGAAGTTTTCGTGGTAGCTGAAAATAATGATCCTAATGAGTATTAAAGGTAAAAAAGGCCAACCTCAAAGCTGTAATATACAGTCCTAACTGCATGTTTATCATGGTGCTCAGCTTTGATTGCTGTGGGTAGGAAAGGTTAGTTGAGGCTCTGATGTCTTCTACTGTTTCTTCTGCTTGTACACAGAAGTTAGTTGTGACATGCAAGAGTTAAATCATTGCTCTTGGTATTTCACTTCTGGAGGAAGATCTGAGAATTGTGTAGAAGTTACTTAGGAAACTCATTTGAATGCAGCAAATTGGAGGCTTAATGGGTTAAGCAACCAAATGATATTTCTTACAGCAGATGTTTACAGTGGTATGTTTTGGGTGCCCTTAATCTTGGAATTTATATTGAACTAGTAACAATGTTCTAGATTAAATAAGAGATCTAATAGTCTTTAACTTTGTTAAAGACTTGATATAGGTATTTTTTTAAAAATGAAAATAATGGGTAATTAGGATGACTGTAAAACTTTTCATGGAAATCCTTTATGCATTCTAGAAGAAAAACAGCAAAGCACTCTCACTGAGTGGTGTTCTGCTCAAGAAAATAGTAGTAAGCTGGAACCTGAGAGACCAAGATCTGTCCCAAGGGCCCCTGAAGAGTGTTATTTGTTGGGTGATGGTGGTGACACAGTATTCAATCAACTGGTAAGTTTTTCCTTTTGCTGAGAGATATTTTAAAATCTGCTTTAAAAACTGTTCTCTAAAGATACTACTTCTGTATAATTTCTCGAAGGATATTAACATATATTATAGATGGTTTGTTCCTAATTATCGTTAACTGCTCTAGCCGGTGTGCCTTTCAGTTACAATGGTTTGTACATAACTTTTCTTCAGATTAAATGCTGAACTGCAACTGCCTAAAGTATACTTGCATATGATACAATAAATGCTTTAATTGCAAGAAATGTTTTAATGCTGGATTTCTGATTTTTACTTGGAAAAGCAACCATTCAATTTCTTCATGTGTAATATATGAGAATAAGGATAAGTCCTGGAAGACATCCATCTTTCAATACTTGTTTTCTCTTCAGACTGAAAAAGATGTGAATTGCCTTGAACCATGGTTAATAAAAGAAATGGATTCTTGTCTTTCTGACATCTGGTTGCATAAAGATATTGATGCCTTTGCTCAGGTGTTCCATCTCATTTTAACTGAAAATGTCAGTGGTAAGTTTATAATCTCATTACATAAGAAAAAAACAAGAACAAAATGACTTGAATTTCCATGTCTACTTTATTTCCAGTTTCAAATGTTGTTAGGTTTGAATTCTAATGCCTGTTGGAAAAGTGGATAGAACTAGCAGAATTAATCGTTTAGGTATTTTTCATTTGTACTTGTTTTGAGATATTAGCAGATGTTATGGCATGTCTAAAGTAGTGTTAAATTCATATGAACTGAGTGGTGGGATGAAGTCAAAAAACAAATTCTCTTTGGCCTTAAAAGTCACATAAATCACATTCATACCATATCCAGATGAAAAAGTAAGAATGTTTTTATTTGGTTTACTGGTTTATTTGTTTATTTATTTATTTTTACTTCTCAGTTGATTATAGGCACAGTGAAACCAGTGCGACTGCACTAATGATTGCTTCAGGGAGAGGCTTTTTGAGTCAAGTAGAGCAGCTGATCAGTATGGGAGCAAGTATCCACTGCAGATCATCTAATGGCTGGTAAAAACAAGCACAGAAACCAAAACATAGATTTATTTGTCAATATACAAATGAGAGTGGAATTTCTACAGCATTTAAACTAATTGCTAACTTAACAGACTGCTGTAAGCAATCATAGGTTTTGACAGTCAAAACATTTTCTAACTTCTGTTCATCATTGTATTCTGGAAATTGAAAGTTGACTCCTTAATTCAGAGTCTTGGACTGTGTGTCTTTTGAAGTGAGAAATTAAAAAAAGATTTCTGTGTAACTCTTTTCAGGATGGCTGTGGACTGGGCTAAGCGCTTCGGACAGACAGAGGTTGTTGACCTGTTGGAATCCTATAGGTGAGCTATAACTACTTTGCAGAAACAGTTGAAGGGAAATGTTGAAGAAAAATTTGCATTTTATCTTCCAATCAGGACAGTTTTTAGCTTTTTATGCCTTAAAATCTGACCTAAATAGCAGGATTTCTTTGACACTAGGTATATTTCAGTACTACACCTTTTTTAAAATAGAAGTGTTTGTATTCAGTGTTGTAGTGATTATGTTTGTGCAGATCCTAAGATAAATAGAGTGATGTAGACTTCTTTCATGTCATTATCTTTTTATGGTTTTGATGTTAGCATTGCTGTCATGATTGTATATCTAGGCTAGACATGTCTAGGATGTGAGTATAGTAATACAGATAAATCGACAGAGATGCTTATTCTGCCATGTGCAATTTTAATTTCAGATGCTTATTTTAGAAACAAATGAGTTGTGTTTTTATCTATACATTATTGATGTGTGGTAGCCATATTAAGAAACCTTGTAGAAGTAACATTTACACTGGGTCATTCAAGAATTGGTTTTTGTTTAATTTACAGTTATAGTTTTGTTACCATTTTGTAGAGATGAATATTTTAAAAACACTTCTTAATTCAGTTTCAGTTTGTGTATTACCTGCTTATGGGAGGAAAATGTTTGGGAAATTAATTTCTTTTAAATATTTTTTATTTAACAGATAAACAAGTGATGTCTGTACTTTGAGTTCTGAAACTTTTCTTATGGTTATGTTTCAATGAAGAGTAAGAAAATTAAAGTTAATGCTAAAAATTGAAGTTTCATGCTTTCTTGGATTACACTTCCAGAGGTGCTATTCTGCTACACTTTAAAATTTGAAAGAAGCAGTCTTGTTGTTGTTGATCTAAGTTTAGTTGGTGCGTGAATACAAACCTGAAATAAACAGCCTTGATGCTGATCTGTGCATTTGTCTATTTTAGTGCTTCAGCAGGATTTGGAAATCTGGATGAAAGTTCCCTGGTCCAAACAAGTGGTGGAGACCTTAGTGCAGAGGACAGAGAACTGCTGACGGCTTATCATCACAGCTTTGATGATGAAAAAGTGGATCTGGACCTCATTATGCACTTACTTTATAACATCTGTCATAGTTGTGAGACGGGTAAGTATAAACACACACTCCAAGTAAATTACTGCACATTCAGCCTTTGATGAATCCTGCCCTTCTTTTGGAAACACTAAATAGGAAAACCCTCCAAGTGATGGTCTACACAGTACTGATATATATTTTAAGTGAATTTGCTGCTTAACTCTGCAAGCCTGCTTCTTTTTCAGGAGCCATTTTAATATTTCTTCCTGGATATGATGAGATAGTTAGCCTGAGGGACCGTATTCTTTTTGATGACAGGAGATTTGCTGACAATGCTCACAGGTAAAGCTTCTAGTTCCTATGGTTGAGGTTTTTATTGCTTCTTTTAAAAATACTTGAATGTGCTCTTTGTCTTGCATTAGATACCAGGTTTTCATGCTTCATTCAAATATGCAGACTTTGGATCAGAAGAAAGTGCTTAAAAGTCCACCTCCTGGAGTGCGCAAAATAGTAAGTTTTAGAGGATTTAATCAGATAATATATTAATTTATATTGTCTTTGCTTTTAACTACAGTTTTGGTTGTTTGTTATTTTATTTTATTTGCAGATTCTTTCTACAAATATTGCAGAAACCAGCATAACAGTCAATGATGTTGTATTTGTTATTGACTCAGGCAAGGTGAAAGAGGTATGATTGGTTAAAACTTCCGGTGGCAAGTAAACTTCCTAGTGTTATTCTGTAATACATAATAAGTAAATTTTAGAGTACGATTTTTTTATAGTAGACTGAGAGCTAGTGCATGTCAAGTAACAAAGATCACTGAGAAGTTTTGACATTAATTTATGACAAATACTGTAAATAATTAGCTGTTAATAAACCTAAAAGCTACCGTAAATTGAAATGTTGATATATCTTTCTTTTTATAATTTAGAGTTTCTATTAGTTTTTTTAAAACAAGTTCATCTGTCTAGACCACTGTCTTCCTGAGACTTGAGTGAGCATTGGGAGTTCCCTTTGTCCTGCTATTGTGTCAAGTCAAAATCTAATCCATTAAAGTTTTTAAGTATTGTTTCTGATGTGTTGAATACCCATTCCCAAATACTTGTTAAGGAAAAGTGAGATAATATAATGACGTAGTTTCAGACCTGTTATATGTCTTTGAAGTTGGATTTCATAGGGGAGATACATACCAAATTTGTAAAGTTCATGGTAATAGATTTTTTTTGTAACTTTGCATCAAATGTGGGAAAATAAGGATGTAATTTCCAGGTGAGACAAAGAAGAAAACTTTAATCAATATAATACTTTTTTTTTCCTCATTTGTGATAATTCAAAACACAGTCCATATCTTATTATTCTCAATTGCCTACAGACTAGAAAACTTCCACTTAGAAAACTAGCACAAAGATAGCGTGAAACAGGTTTTGTAAATTTAATTGCAAGCAACTTCAGAGCATACGTTTGAGCCAGAAGCTGCTGGTGTTTGTTAAAATTATTTTTTCTATTTTTTAAAGAACGTATGTTAATATCTCATTAATAACTTTTATTTTGTGTATCATGTTTAATTGTGTTTTTCTGTTCCTTGCTCTGCTTTTATAGAAGTCTTTTGATGCACTGAGTTGTGTTACAATGCTAAAAATGGTGTGGATTTCAAAAGCCAGTGCTATCCAGAGAAAAGGCAGGTAATAAATCCTTCATACTGATTTTTATTTTGCAAATGTTCACCATCTGGTATGTTAAGAGTAAAGTACAGATTACAGCAGCCACACAGGGTGATGTTTCTAGCCTAGTCCAGTATCATGTTGAACAATGGCTAATACTTCTTCTCTGCAGTAAATAAAGAGTCAGCATGTATTTCCTTGCAGTAATTTCCTAAGATATAGGAAAGTGACACTCAGGAATATCCCAGAACTTAGATTACATCTAGGTTGCTGCACCATGAACTTTTCCTCTTTCTGGCATGTGGCACAGTCACAGTAACTTGTCTGTGGGCAAAAGATTGCCTCCTGCTAGTTTTTAATTGATACTGTGGCATCCCTTCTTTAGAAGTGACACTGAGCAGTGATTCCTTATGGACCATCTCCAAAGTCTTCATGGCTTTACAGGCCATGATCAGGCACAGTGAGTGAGGGCTGAGAAGTTGCGTATGTAAATAGCAATAAATGCCTGTTTGGAGACACGATACTGTCATTATCCTCCAGGTTTTTGAGCATGAACTGTGAGCATTTGCTGTCTCTGTTCTTTCGTTCACACATTGTATGGTCTTCATTCTACCGTTTACATCTAGAGTAACTAGGGAATGTGAAGAGGAAGAAATAAAGTTTGCAACTTGGATTCCTAATGGCACAAGATGGCTGAGATTTGGATTGATCTCAAGTTAGCAAAAAAATGATACCACTTTGTTTAGATAGGACTTATTTTTTTTCCTCCAGATTTTTTAGTGTATGGTTAAAATGATAATAATTATTCAAAACATTTTTATAATAAAATTATATGAATTTCCATACTGTGGGACTTCCTCTTAACAATAAAATTACCATTCTCTTAGACCTTCTTCTGTATTTGCATTCTAAGTTTGGATGGGTTATTTTTTGGTTGGTTGGGTTTTTTTAAAAAAAAAAAAAATCTAATTTTCACAGCTTCCAATATTTTATTTTCCAGGGCTGGACGCTGTCAGCCTGGAGTCTGTTTTCGTCTCTTCAGTAAGCTCCGATTTGAGAACATGTTGGAATTTCAGACTCCAGAACTTCTAAGAATGCCACTTCAGGTGTGTATTCACTTAGAAGTTGTAACTTTAAAAAAATATATTATCATCAGACTATACTAATAACTCCAAAAAAGTGTGTATCTATTTTCTTTTTCCCAAACCTTAATAGTACTTTTTTTTTTTTTTTAACTTGCAGGAGCTTTGTTTGCACACAAAACTTCTGGCTCCAAGAAATTGTCCGGTTGTTGACTTTCTTATGAAAGCTCCTGATCCTCCACCAGCTTTAATTGTGAAAAATGCTCTGCAAATGCTCAAGGTCAGCAGAGGAATAGATTTCGATGGGAGTTGTATTTAATCAGTATTTGTGGTGTGGTAACATATCTTACTGACTTGTAATTATACTGAAAGGCTTATTCAGTTACTTAAGGATGTTTTGAATTTTTGTTTATTTCCATTTTGCTGTGTGTGTGTATGTATTTTCCCATGTTAAGGGAAGGGACTACTATAAAATCTTGTCCTGAAATGAAACTAGTTTGACTCGCTTCTTTAGTGTTTGGGAGCAAGCCTAGGTAATGTCCAATATTCGTATCCTTTCTACTTTCATCGTAATTAATTTTGTCCCCTTTCCCCTTCTGCCCCTTGTCCCCACATCCCCGCCTTTTCTCTTTTTTCCAACAGGCTATAGATGCCATGGACCCTTGGGAAGATCTCACTGAGCTTGGTTATCATCTCACTGAATTGCCAGTGGAGCCACACCTTGGTAAAATGGTGCTGTGCGCCGTTGTTTTGAAGTGCCTGGACCCTGTTCTTACCATTGCCTGTGCTCTGGCCTACCGGGACCCTTTTGTGCTCCCGGCGCTGGCCTCCCAGAAGCGTGCAGCCATGCTGTGTAGGAAGCGTTTCACTGCAGGAACGTTCAGCGACCACATGGTGCTTCTCAGGGCTTTTCAGGTATCCTTTCAGAGCCAGGGCTGTGCACAAGAGATCGCACGTCGGAGTAAATGATGCACCAACCAAGCTGGGTGTGGAGTGGTAGACTATGGCTTTCCTTTGTATTGGACTCACAAGATTTCTGAGGGAACACATTTTGTCTGATCTTTTCAAACCTGGTTAAATTTTGGAAGTTCTAGCGAGATGCTGCTTTATATCCTGTTACATGGGTAACCTAAAATAGGGATCTTGACATAACGATCTCTTTAATAACATCATGAGCTTAAAATAACATAATTATCATTATGTTTAGGTTAGGGAATGAGGAAAAAAATCTAGTACTTAAAAAAATCAGGTTTGATACTTAGGTTAATTTTATTGATCTAAATGTAATTTTTAAACCTATGCATTTTTTAATTTTAGATACTTAAATTAATAGGCAAGTGTTAAAAATTATTCTTTACAGGCATGGCAGAAGGCACGCAGTGATGGCTGGGAGAGAGCCTTCTGTGAAAAGAATTTCCTGTCTCAAGCCACAATGCAAATCATTGCAGGAATGAGAACACAGTTGCTTGGGCAGCTTAGAGCCTCAGGTAAATATATTGGAAAAAGTTCTAACATAATTTTAGAGTTAAGTGTATACAAATTGTAACAAGAAGAGTGTTCGCTTGTCATTTTTCTTCCTTAGGTTAGAAAAGACTGGTACATATTCGTGCTGGGCATGGTGGACATGCTAGGGTGAGGAAACGTGCTCACCCTGGGACACTGCTAGCATAACTGAAAGCCTTGTCATTGTTCACCAGCCTGCTGTGTTGCAGCATGAGGCATGTTTCCTTGAGGTTTTATGTTCTAGTAAATTTTTTCATGAGGCAGTTACTAAAACAAGTTCAGACCCTAGGTTCTGAGGCAGAGTCAGTTAATTTCAGCTCAAGCTGGATGTCCCTGGAGAGTGTCCTGAGTGAGGAAATCCCTGGGCCTTTATACCCTTACTGTCAGTGCACCCGATCTTCATGTGCCCTGTTTGTGTCTTGCATGCTCCTCTTGATGTAGTGGCAATTTATGGTCTGGGGTTTTTACTGCCTCGTTGGATTCTTTCTCCATGTCCAGTGTGGGCAGTTCCTTATTTGCTCTTACATTCCAGCTTGAGCCAACCTTGGGGTCCTCCAAGGTCTGATCCTTTATCCAAAGGTATCCTGTCTTTCTCTGTTTCTTTCCCTGCATAGCCATTCATGCTAACAAACAGTTCATTTAAAATTCACCTACACTAGGTTTTGAGCAGGGGCTCGCTCGCTCATGCTAAGCTGTAAGCAAGTTGCAATTGCATTTAAACTACACTATGTTTAATATTTTATTAAGTAAAGAAGTATTGTAAAAAGAAATTCTGTTCTACGTTAGTATGAAACCCCTTACCAGGAAGGATTTCAGTGTAATGGTTTCTTCTTGGTACTGTTAGTGTTGGCAGTTGTGAAAAATGCAACTAATTTGTTGTTTATTTCACTTCCTTTTTTTCAAATTCCTTTTGAGAAGCAAAAAAGTAGATCTTAAATACGAACAAATATAACATAGTTTTGACCTCTTTCTTTTTTCAGGTTTTGTTAGAGCCAGAGGAGGAGCTGATATTAGAGATGTTAATGCTAACTCTGAAAACTGGGCTGTAGTCAAAGCTGCCTTAGTGGCCGGGATGTATCCCCATCTTGTGCATGTAGACAGAGAGAGCCTGGTGTTAACTGCACCAAAGGAGAAGAAAGTGCGATTTCATCCTACCTCTGTTCTTAGTCAACCTCAGTATAAAAAGGTAAAGCCACTTTGAACTTTGTAGAAAATATATTTTCTGGCAGGTGATAGAATGAAAAATTTGTGTTGGTTTATTTTTTCAATTTTTCAGTTAGTCCTGCTAAGTGGAACAAGACAAAATGGTAAAAAGCTAGTTTTAAAAGTATTTTGAAGATGTAACAGTCTCTCCTTATTGCTATGAGGAAAAAGTGCTGCTCTGAAACTGGTATTTCTTGAGATCCTCTTTTAAAGCAAAATACTTTGTTTCGAGGTGACAGAGTAACTTGTGAGGCTGAATATTCTTGTGCTTTTTTTATTCATGTGTATGTAAATATTTATGTATTTATTTCTACAAATATAAAGTAGAACTTGAGTTAAAGTTTATTTTAAATGCACACAGAGGATAAAATCTCCTAGTCTTATTTGCTCCTGCACAGATTCCCCCAGTGAATGGCCAGACTGCAGCTGTTCAGGCACTCCCTACAGACTGGCTTATATATGATGAAATGACAAGAGCTCACAGGATAGCAAACATCAGGTGCTGTTCTGTCGTAACACCCATCACTGTGGCACTCTTCTGTGGACCAGCTAGGTTACCAAGTAATTCTTTACAGGCATCTTCATCCTGTCAAGGTATACTGAAGTCTGGATTTGGAACGTTTATGTTGGCGTTCTACTAGTATGTGATTTGGCAAACTTATTTTTCAAGTATATTTTCTGCATATTTTGGCTAATTCTTAAAACAGCAGAGCTATATATAGTTCCTGTAGCTGTTCAGGAGTAGTTTGTAGGCTCTGTTACAAATGTCTTGAGTTTTGTGATTTCTTCTAAGTTCATATCTATAAATGAAACTTCTGCAGTTCTGAAGTCTCAGAAATTACAGTATAGTTTTTAAAGAAATAAAATTGCAACCAAAATGCTTAAAGACCGTACTAATGCTGAGAAGTGTAGTATGTGTGTTTTTTCTACAGCCTACTTTAATTGATACTTTGAACCAGATGATTCAAACTGAATAATGTAGTTACAATTAATATGGCAAATAACGTGTTGCTTCCAGCTGACACATGCATTTTAAGGATTATTTTCTACTGATAACTTTTAATGTCAATTAGCCACATGATTATCTAGAAGTAGTAGATAATTTATCAAAATTATGTTTTTTTCATATTTAAATGGAGTGCTGTAAGAATAGCAGCAAAAATAACCTATTGTCAGTTCTGTAGAAATATGGGTTTGAATTGAAGTAAGAGTCCAAGCTATTTTGAAGCTTTCCTGTCTTGCTCCTAAGCTGTTATCTTTAAAATGGTGTTAATGCTGGTTGAATTGCACTTTGAAAAAGAAAAAGGAATCCTAAGTAGCTGTGTATGTATATAATTTTTTTTTTCTTTATGGGGCTTTAAATATAGTGCTATACTAGGATATAAAGCGTAGAGCAATGTGTGGTTTTACAAAGAACTTTAGGCAAAAAAATTGATAATGGTTTATTATTGATGAAGATGCATGAAAGTCAGATCACATCAATACAGGCGTTTACGTAGTAGGGCCCTTAAGAGGTCTGGGTACTTGTTCTCCTAACAGAACCAAAGACTTTCACTGGGGTGTGTATGCAGAAATGGAAAAGTGTGTTTACAAATATTTACATTTTAAATGAAAATTTAGAAGGAAGATTAGTTTGTTGCTGATAATACAGTAATGTTCAAGTTTTTGTATGTAAGTGTAAATAATACAAAAATGTTAATGCACCTTTCGTACTTAATTCAGGAGACAAGGTATCCAGTGATAGCAGTGACAGTGAGATGGAGGACAGAGCAACTTCTAATGTATCACTACTGAAGCTAGATGAATGGCTCCACCTCAGACTGGACTCTGAAGTAAGTAATCCAACACTTCCATGCTTGTTTCATGTAGAAGAATGTTTATGCTGTGTCATCCTAAAATGATTTCTAAAACAGTTGGTTAACCCAAAATTTTACTGTAGGAATTGGCTGTCACAATCTCTTCAGGTCTCTCAAATTTACTGGAGAATGTACTGTGCGAGTTAACCCTTATTTCATGAGTTCAGTAAGAAATATGAAAAACATACAACAAACAGGTTCAATTTCCTTTTGCCCAGGCTAGTCAGCTAGCTGAATGCACATATTCAGCATCCAAGTTGTAGGGCTTCCTATGGGCTGTAACAATCCATAACTCTTAAATCTTGCACCCATGAGCGAAAAGGAACAAAGAATTAGTTACCTAGCCAACTGTGAGTGTGCTCATCCTTCTTCCTCTGTCATGATGCGACTGTCCCACATATCACACTGGGAAGCAGGAAAGCCTCAGCAGTCAGCTGCTGTTGGATCTACTTCAGAAGCACTTTAGTAAGCTGATCTTTTAGAATTTCCATCTTGGCAGTTTGATCCATTTCCATAAGTTAGATTCTAAAGAAACTGCCAGACAAAAGGAAAAGGCTGCAGAGAACAGCAAGCTGCAGGTGGTAGTGGCTGCATAAAGGCCCTTCTGCTCTTCGTGACTCCTTGTATTGCCTGTGTGGTGCTCCCAGCACATGAGGCCTTAGCTTGAGCTGGATTAACCAAAATCTGAGCAGGAACTGAGAGAACAGTCAAAATGGCATATTGTGTATTTCCTTCCTGAGAGGATGACTGACGTTGCTTTACTTAAATGGAGCACTTGAAACTGGAACTGCTGAAATTGCTGTCAGATTTTATGAAAAGAAGAAAAATGCCCCAACTTTTCCAGTTGTTGAGAAGCTCTGACTGTGTTAGGAAGACAGAGTAACCAGAGGTCTTTACCATCAAGTATGACTAAAGAGCCGATGAATACAGACTGAACTGCCAGGAAGGGCATTAGACATGAAGGAACTGCTTTTAAAGAAAAGATAAATTTGTGAAGTGAAAAGTGAAAAATCCTGTGTGTTTACAATATCATTTTAAGTTTTGTGCAGAGCTGCATGAAATGTCTTAGGAATTATCTTGCACGTACGGAAAGAAAAGATAAAAGCTTAATTTAAATGAGAGGTTTTCTTCCCTTCCCCAAGACCCTAGTCTTGCCTTTCAATTTGCCAGAATGCCAGCTGCTGCCTGATAGGAAAGACATAGCATACCCTTTGCCTAATTGATCTAATTTTTATTAGACTTTAACAGAACTGAAATTTATTACAGGCTGCTGGTTTGCTGTTGCAACTCAGACAAAAGTGGCATAGCTTATTTCTGCGTCGTATGCAAGCTCCGTCTAAGTCGAGGTCTCAAGTTGATGAAGCAACTCTAAGAGCAGTTGTTGCTGTTTTAACTGCTGAAGAACAGTCTGCAGGTTTACAACAGCCTTCAGGAATTGGTCAGAGACCAAGACCTGTGGCTTCTGAAGATCAACTTTTAGCATCTACATGGAGGTCAACTGTCAGCAGAAAAAGTACAGCAGAAACTGAGCTCTCTGACTCCTCTAATGCTGAAAAGTAAGCTGTTGAGATCTTCCAGAAACTGTAGCTTGTCATTTATTTACCTATAAAAGCATCACTTGAATTTCTGCTAATATTAAGAAGAAAGAAACTATATAAATACGCTTTGATACTGTCCTGTACTGTGATTTCACTGAGAAGTGTTTCCTATGTATGCCGGCTCTTTGGGAGAGCAATCAGAAATAATGTCCATGACGTGGTCCTTGGGAAGTAGCAGAAGAGGTTGAACCGTAACACTCAGAAGGAATGCCTGATTTTTTTATTTAGTGTTTAATATGTTTTGGAATTACTGTAATATATGTGGTCATCCAGTGGGCTCATGAGTAGATATAAATTGTTCTGTGACCTCTTGCAAAACTCATAGTCTGTTGCATATCTATGTTTACTTTTTAAGAGTTCTAATGAAGTCTGCACGTCCCCTGCTTCATCAGCCAAAGCAGTACAAACGAAGGAACTTTTTGCACTCCAGACAAACTTCAGATGACAAATCAGATCAGTCATCAATGAAGTCTGCAGACAGCAGTAGCTTCCCTAGCCCCTGTGCTAGTCCGTCCTCTCCAATATCTGGAAAGGTAGAGTTCTCATAAATACATTACCCTGTTCTTCAAAATTATTAGAATCTCGTGCTGATATCTTTCAGCAGCTATCAGGTATTGTATTGATAATTAAGAACCTAACTTAAATTTTCATTGTTAACAACTGCATAAAGTTTCTTTCGGAACTGAAAATCAAGAATAGATAACCTTGTTATACTAGTTTAATACAGTAAAAGTATTGTTCTTTTCAAACTTCTGAAGTAAAGCTATTCAAAGTACTAAAAACATCCAAAGTTTTTGGGGAGGGGTTTGATTTGGTGGGGTTTTTTTGGTTTTTTTTAAACTTGGTATAATAAATAGTGACAGTGTATACAGTAATATGCATTTCTGAACTCTGGATTCTAGCTTCTTCTGTTTCTGTAATAGCCTACATTGTACCGATTCTCTTAATTTTTGTGTTATCTGCCTGCTTGGCAGTTTTTTTGATAATTATTTTAATAAAGCATACATTTTTGGTGAGGTTATTTTCATAAATCTTGTTAATATTTTTTAATTCAGCCAGTGTTACAGGGAGAAAATTTGTTTTCTGAAAATGGAAATGAAAGTAGTGTGCTGCAGGCTACAGTCTAGGGTGATTAATTTTGTGTCATCTGAAGGTGTCTCAGACTTCAAAGAATTGTAATTAATCACTAGACTATTAGGCCTGTTCTGCCATAATTGTTTGCTGCCCCTCATGAAATGAATTATAATTTTGAAAAGTGTGTAAAAATGTGAAATAGGTGGAAAATACACTTTTAGGTCAATTCTGACAGGAACATCTGATAGATAGCGTATTTCTTGTGTAACCTTGGAGAGGAGAGGAAGAGCTCAGTGAAGGGTCTGTCTACATGTGTGTAAAACTTCAGAGCTAAAGCCCAGTTTATTTGATTGTATTAATTAATTTAATTTAATTCTTTCAGGGTTCTAAGTCGCCTTCACCAAGACAATATATGCCAGTTCGGTACTTTATAATGAAAAGCAGCAACTTCCAGAACATTGATATTTCTCAGCAGAAGGGTATATGGTCCACTACGCCAAGTAACGAACGAAAACTGAATGGAGCCTTTTGGGAGAGCGTAGTGTACTTAATATTTTCTGTTCAAGGGTCTGGACACTTCCAGGTGGGTCCTTAGCTGATAGCAGCTGCTGGTGCTGGTTTATGATTTAGGAGTGTGTAGCAAATGGCTGTGTATAGTACAGAGGGCTTTGCTGATGGTTTCTGACATTCTGATAGGTATTGTGCCAGTGTCTCTGATTGCTGAAGAAAGACTGTTTTTCTTCTCCAAAACAGTCCTTTTTACTCTGTTTGTCGCTCAGATTGTAAAACTAAATTGCCTTTGTTATAAATGAAATGTCAATTTCATCAGATTAATAATTTGCGCAAGCCAAATTATTATTATAAAAACAAATAAAATTTATTCAATCAAATTGACAAAATCAGCCACTATAAAAGAAAGCAGGGCCAAGCCTAGGTTCTTGACTCTGGGTGACACATACACAGCTCTGACCACCAGCAGTTCAGAGAGGTAAGTGCACACCTTTGAGATATTTTGAGTCCAGTTTTTATACTGTTTTTCTTGCTCTTGGCTATGAAATCCTTTGTCCTTTTCATTCTTGATGATACTCTGGTCCAGTGCTCAGAGGTACATTTAGATGTTGATGTGTCCAAGGATTCTCTTTGTGTTCTGGTTGATGGTTTCCAGTAACTCATCCTAGCATATGATGATCTTTCCGAGAAATCCTTGTATGATGACAATGAGGTATCTTGAGCAATAGGTCCATTCATCAGCAATGTCCAAGGAGCAGCAGATCCTATCTCTTGCTTCTTTCAGATGGAAAAAGATTCTCGTTGGGTAAGGTGAAATCATGGGTCTGAGGTCATCTCCCCTGAGCTTGCCTGCACTTCTTATGTTAATTAGTACCTTCCTTGAGCAAGATGTCATGAGACTTGCCAAGGTGTACTCTGAACACAACTAAGTTTAAACATATATACAATTTACAAGATATAGTTTACATTTTAGATCTCACATTAATAACTTATTACATTTATAGTGTTCTAATTCCTTATGAATTTTGACCCATCTACAACACCTCCAAACATAATGAGTCAAAATAATTTTTCTAGCCTACATAAATGCTTTAAAACAGCAACAATGGAACAAACAAAAAAATCCATACAAAGCAGGGGACTGCCTTTTTCTTTGCATGCCAAAATAAATGTAAGTGGAAAATAAGATAGATTCAAGTCACAGCTTTCTAAGGCCAGGGGACTCATATGTCTTTAAAACAAATTTTAATAAAAGCTGTGTTTCTGGAGCTGTAGTTTCTCAAAGTTAGGAAACTGGAAAGTCATGGCCATGATTCTTCCAAAACTGTCTTGAGTTCACATTTTGTGAGGTGTTTATCAACAATTTGCTGAAAAATTTGTGGCCAGTTTAAAGACTTGATCTTCTAGTGCAAAGTTGCAGGTTAGCTGTTTTGTAGAGACTGCTAAACTCAATTGTCCCAAGTAAAGAAAGTTCAATTTACCTCTTTATGTGTTATAAACTATTCATAGAAGTCAACTGAACTAAAAATTCAATGAATCAGTTCAAATACAGAAATCTTGGTGATACCACTGGAGGATTGTGGTGAAGTATACATATTTGTACAGTCATTTGGCAAATGCAGTTGCCATACTGGAAAGTATTTTTCAGCATGCCAGTTGACTCTGAAAATGGGCTGTTGTGTCAGTGCTCTTAGACAAGAAAGCTGGGAGGGGAAGACACACCGAAGCCATGATGTAGGTGGATTATGTTGCCTTGCCTTTCCAGTTTTGACAATGCACTGGACCTTCATCAAAATGTGAGATTAACATTCTAAATAATGTTCCCTTGTCTCAGGTGTCTCTTTACTTTCCACCTTTATTTTTCCTCGCTTCCTGTTATTAATTTGCATTGATTTTCATTTAAGACTTGATCTGTCTAAGACTGCATGACTAGCAGCAGTGTGTGCTGGTAACTTTAGGCAGTGCACAGCATCTCTTGGACTCCTAAGTCATAACTGGAGTAAATTTGCCTGAATAGTTGATAAATTGTGTGTGGCCTGGGTTTATTTTTGGGTTTTTTTTGGGGGGGTGGTTGTATTTCAAGAGTGTTTTTAAATAAGTTAGATGCAATCTTGGATTTGTGGTTTCTTTCATTTTCTTTCTGAATAGTTTTGTTGGAATTTCTTTCAGCTTCATTGAAAAGGGAATTTTAGGCAGCTTTGACTTCTTTCTTTGCAGAGCAGCTACATACTTTTAATTGTATATGAAAGTTTGTTAACAAGGAGGGAACAAGGAAAAGAAGGAATGGATTTTTGAAAGAATTTTGTACAAGTAGCAAGGAATAGCTGATGGACATAGAACATTCATCTTTGATACCTTGCACTTTAAATGTTTTTACAATAGCTTTTCAACCTGTTACAAAGCTTAAAAAACCCTTGAATGGTAATTGTGACAGATAAATTGAAAGACATCCTTTGCAGTCAAATTCTAGAAGGTATATTTGAAGTGGAAAAAACAAATCATACTTCCAGCTTTCTAGGTGTAAGTATTTTGGGAGATCCAGCTTCATGTGGGTGAGTGTTTGAATCGCTCTGAAACAAGTTTGAAAGTTTCATATGAAATCCACTCATTTATTTAATTCCACCATAAATAGTTATGCTCTCATTATGTCTGTTCTATTTCAATTTTTCTTCCAGGGTTTTGCTAGAATGTGTTCATCAATAGGATGTGAGAAAAGTCAGGACTGGGGATCTCCTGGATTTGGAGGTGTATTTAAGGTGGAGTGGATACGCAAAGAAAGCATTCCTTTTCAGTTTGCACACCATTTGCACAACCCTTGGAATGACAATAAGAAAGTACAAATAAGCAGAGATGGCCAGGTAGTTTTTATCTTCTAAAGTCTTCTTTACTTGGTAGAACTGTGTTTTGTTCATTAGCTTGTTCAACTGTGAACTCAACTTTGCTCATGCATCTATTTATCTGAATCACAGTTCCTTGATGCTCATTGTACCTTCTGCTGATGCAAAATTACTGTTGAGTTAGTGGATTTGGTAAAATCAAACTAGTTTCTTAATAATTGTTGTTTGAAAAAAAATATTTAAAGCTGGGTTTTTCCAAAATAAATGGCAGTTTTGTTGTTTGTTTTTTAATTTGTGGAGATTTGTGTCCTGTTTGATTCAGGTGTGTTCTCTGAGATGAGATAGTCTGTCACACCCAAATAACTGTTCATAATTAGAGGTTTGCATTTTCTGTAAAGTCTGAAGAGAATCTTGACATTTGAGGTGGAATAAAGCTTAGTACTGTTCTCCAATTCGTTAAAGCAAAATGCAGCTACGAAAATCCAGAAAAGAATTGTCCAAAAATTCTCTGTGGAAGTTTCTGCATTCTCCTCAGTCCCCTCCCAAAACATGTCCTTGGTACAAGATTCTAGAACTAAATTTTTTTTTATTGTCTTCTCACTGCTTCCCCAAAACCTCTCCAGTTGTAAAAAGGAGGAAAGGATCATACCGTAAGAACAAGGAAAGGAACATGGCACATATTGAGGTTGATAGTGCTTCCCTTCTAAGTGGCTCTTAAGACCTAAAGAATCTCAACAATATTGAAAATAAGTGATTTATATTAATATCTGTGATTCTGTCAAGAGCCCCACTGCATTATCTGTGACCTACTTTATCACATTCTCCGCTGCACTTAATGGAATTAAACTTGAGAACAATGATCTATAGTTAATAAGGAAGTGACCTGTGGAAGGCACGAATTGTATCATGCATCTGTTCCTGTGGTGGTGTGTTCATTGGGAATTCTTTTGTGGGAACTGACATCTTGCCTGAACCAAAAAAACTCCTAACATCCTATAAGCCAGGGTTGCTTATGAAAGTTTTTAATCTCCTGTTAAGCACTTGTTTTAGGGATACTTCTAATAAATGTCACAATAGCAAAAGTAACAACTCAGAAAGATGGAAAGTATTCACCAGCTACCTTTTGTAAGGATTTTGTAATAAATAGTTTTTATATGCACAAGGGCAGCAGTGCAAATAACTTTTTTAATTTCCTGATCGTTTCTAGGAGCTGGAACCACAAGTTGGAGAGCAGTTGCTGCAGCTTTGGCACCGTATTTCTTTGGAAGGAAAAAGCTCGACTGATTAAGCATGTCAGATAACGTGATAGAGGTAGTTACTATTTCATGTATTGCTTCCTGGTTTTATGATAAAGAAAGAGGTATTGATATATGCTGTATCATTACAGTCCTATCATTTGTAGCTTGTGGAAGAGCAGGGACACGGAGGACTAAATATTTTTTCCTTTTGATTTTTTCTAGCTGACATTGATGAAACATCAGCTCTAACCACTAGAACCAGCAGCATGCCTACAATACCAAGATGAGGAAGAAGATGGTGCAACAAACTAACTCCTGAAGAGTTGATCATGATGTGCAGCTAGCAGTGGAAAAAAAACCAGGGAATTATGTTTGCCTCAGTGTTTCTTTGATGTAAAAAATGTCAGTAGGGTTATCCACCAATCTTTTTTTGACTGAATTATTTTTTCTACAGTAGCGTGCAGATATTTAGAAGTGTGGTAAAGTTTAAAGCAATGCACCACGTTTAAGTTGTTTGTGGGTTTAAAATAGCACAGCAGACAGTTTACATTTAAAGCATTCTCAATCCAGTAAATATATGAAAGAAACAAGTTTGATGTTACTTAATCATTCTTTCAGTTTGAATAAAATAAATAAATAGAGAATAGATGTCTCCAGATATGTTGGTAGATTCCCTAAGTGTTTGGTGAACTTTTGTATGCACTGTACAAGAAAGAAGGATCTATTTATACCAACAGTTAGACAGCTGGAGAGTGCTAATTTTTGAATATTAATTTAAATAAAGAAGGGAAAGGACTGTAAAACTTCAGTGTGGGTTGGTCCAGTGCTGTTTCCAGTTTCAATATTTTTTTGCCCTTAAAAATACTCACACTTTGACAAGGTGAAACAGTCTTTGAGAGGCCTGTGGCCAAATGCTATTCTAGTAGTTCATTAACTTGAGCATTGTTATAAGATTTCTACTTCTTTTATAAAAAATAAAAAATAATTACCAGTACAACTTCCTTCATCATTTAATGTAGTCTTCAATTTTTCTTTCTATACCTCGCCTTTCAAATTCTTTTCTTTCTTCTGTACCACTGTTGTTTTGGTTTATTGGGCTTTTCTTTAGTCATTAATTTTCTGTAATGTAAAGCTGTTACCAGTTCACTCTGTTCACTGTCAGAAGAAATGTGCTCATTCTTAGGTTAAGCCAAGGCCTTTTTCTGCATCTGAGCTTCTGCTTAGTTTCTCATGTCTTCTCAGGATGTTCTCACAGTTCAGACTATCCCAGGTATTCAATTACTCTGGCCCAGCATCTTTAGAAACTTAAGTTAAACCTAAAACAGGCTACTGCAGGACCTGGTGCAGTCAATAAAAAGGCTGCCAAGGATATAAATGGCTGTGAAAGAGAAGGAGATGAAAAAGATATCCAGAGATTTTTAAAAAAAGGAATCTTTAGGCATTAAAAATACCCAGAAAAAGCAAATTAAAAAAATACTAGTTTTCATCTTGAATCCAGAACTGAAGGCTCATTTGAACCAAGTAATGTTCTTTAAAATCCATCTCTATGTCTTTTTTTTTTTTTTTCATGAGAGGCATTTATTACTAGTTTAGCACTCAATTTATACAAAAATAGTGAAGATACAAGAACCCTGCCCTTGGACAGCACTCAAGTTTTTGGCAAGTTTCTACTTCCATCTGCCAGTCAAGATGCAATTGTTTTGTAAACAGGCCTCCCCAAGAAAAGCTGTGCACGGCAGGTTCTGCTCAAATCCACGTTCTGGCTGAGGCAGCAGATGGGTGGAAAGTCAAAGTTGGTTTTTAGCTGCACTGCGACCATTGTCTCTCAAATCAGTTGTAAGAAAACTGTCTCTCTCAGTGGGAATATGTTCTTTTGGTTTTTTACAGAATCATGGAATTGTTTAGGTTGGAGAAGACTTGAGTTCACTGATCCCTACTCAGCCTAACATTGTGAAGTGTGACAAAATAGCTACTTAATCATTAATGAGAGTTGTTGAGGATGCTGAAAGTAAAAAATGGGGAGTATCTAATGAGAACAAAAAATGAACAAAAGACCCACCAGATCTAGAAAAGAGAAATAACACATTTACTTAGTAGAAGATGCCAACATAGCAGGCTGAAAAACAAGAAAATAATTAATTGGATATGTACTAAATGTCTGTAGGAAAATAAAAAATTAGCCTGGTTAGGTACCTGACCTGCTATTCTGCTCTCAAATGTTCAATAAGTACTAAATACATAAAATTTTAATTAGTTTTTAGCATAAATAAGATTGGGGAAGATATTTGTGATTAGTTTATTGAAAAAACCAGAAAAATCAAACCCATTTTCTGATACTTATGAGAAATATTTCTGAACTTTCTGTACAAATGAAGATAGATAGGTTCTTTGTGATTAATTTATTGAAAAAAATAACCAGAAAATCAAACCCATTTTCTGATACTTATAAGAAACATTTCTGAACTTTCTGTACAAATGAAGAAAGATTGGTTCTCTGCTGCTGTAGTTTTTGCAGGATCACTTGTAACTTCATTGTTTTGTTTCTTTTCACACTTGAACTATGTTTAATGTGTGCCATAGAGAAGACATGATGGTTGTGCATTTTGTGGAATTACTGGAAGTTTTGTTTTTCACCTGTGGAATGTTCCCAGCATTAAAAGCTCAGAAAGGGTCAGCCTTTCTCTGTTGACAGACTTTTGGCATGGATAGACAGTTTCTAGTATTCAAGCCTTTCTTTGCAGGTGAAGAAAATGATGAAGGGAAATGACAACTGAACATCTGCTTTGAGGACTTTCGATTTGCCCTCTTACCACATTGCTTCTGAAGCCTCATAAACCTTGACCTCCATCACTTGTTTTGCCACATCCCTGGTAACACAATCACTTTGGGCCTTTGATGAGTATTCAGTATGACACCAGCTCTTCCCTTGTCATCTCTGAGGGCAGAAGCAGTTTGGGTATCCGAAGATTTCCTTTTTTTAGAAGGGAAGTTGAATGATGATCTGTATCATCAGGGAAAACCACAAAGTGACATCTGCAGAACAGTAATTAAGAAAAGCCATGTTAGGTATTGGGATAAAGGGAAGCATTCTCATTCCCTGGATTGGGATGGGAGAGAAACAGCAGCTTATTATGTGGAGAAGGTTTTTGGCATTTATTTTGAAAATGGCTGTGCTGTTACTATCATTGTATGAATGAAGGTTACTATGATTTGTCTCCATGTCTTCCTTATCTCGGGTAACTTGTGTTTTTTATATGGATGTAACAGCAGGAATATGGTGAAGAGGATCTTCCTTGCCCCTGAAACTGTAACCATGTGTGGTAACTCTTTTCCCTATGATTTCGCTGCATCAGCTGTACTGTTGAAGTTGGAAGAAGAAATTGGAAGCATCGCTTTATACGCTTTAAACCAAGATACTGAGCATACATTGAACATGTAGTTTGGTTGTGAAAAACTAAGGTGCTAGTCATGTCCTCTCTGATTGCAACCCTTTCTCTCTACATGACCAAAATGGTCATTGCTGTTCATTATCATGGCATTTGGAGGAATCCTCATTACAATGACCCTAAGAAGTAAGCTTACTTCTATGTAAGAGTAGAAGCTGGAATGCATCTTCTTCTCCCTAGATTGAAACTGATTGAAGGGAGGGAGAAAATCTGTACTAAAGTGTTCAGCTTCTGAGTATTCCCATTGCACAAGGAACTTGTACTTGGCAGAAACTGGATTTTGTGGATGTGGTGCCTTTCTCTATTTTTCAGCTTTTTTTTTTTTTTTTTCTTCATGCTGTCAGATAAGCTGTATGAAGCGTTGTATAATGAAACAATAGATAAAAGCGTTTGTATTGATCTTGCCTGAAGTGGCTCTGCAGTTGTTCTGCCGTCTCCTGGAGCATTCTTATCCCCACAGACCCTCAGGATGTATCTGTTTACTGTTTACCGGAACCATAAAAGTTTGGGTTTGGTTCACATCTACTGGTGGAGAGAAGGTGATGAGTAACAGAGTAGAATAAAACAGTGTCTCTGAATTTGGACAATCTTAAGGACCTTCTTGCTTTAATTTCAGGTGAGGATAAGTACAGCATGGAGCTAAGACCCAGATCCAAGCTGCTAGATGCTGAATTCCATAGTGGTTCCTGCTCGGTGTGTTCATTAAAGTAGATGTCTCTGTCTTTCCTTTACTTACCTGTAGTCTGTAAATTCTGCTGCAGCTGGGCTTTTGTACTCTGGCTGGATTGCAAGTAATTAGTACCCAATACAGAAGGGGGTGAATCTGGCTTCCAGTAGCAGTGCTAAAATTAGAGGACAAAAATCAGCTGTCTAACCTTTGGTGGTGATCCAAGGCCTAAAATCAGCTGTCTAACCTTTGGTGGTGATCCAAGGCCTAAATGAAATATAATGTGAGAAGTGGCCTATTGTGGCAGGCAAAACAAATAGACTTCCTAGAGAAGTGTGCTGAAAGCTTAGACAGTATCTGCTAAAAACTCCTAAGGATTGCATCAGGTGTAGAAAAGGGTGCATATGCCAGATTCAACTGGGCAGTAATGTCAGGGAGCTAGCCAAATAATTAGGTCCTGGTAGTTACTTGTGGGGGTTATTTAGTGTGATATAGCTCCTGTACTTGACGTAGGTCTCTTGGGATGCATGGTGGCCTACCAGGCTGCAGGTCTTCAGCACATGAGAAGGCTCTGTCTGGGAGATGACGCTCAGATCCTTCTCATTTCTTCTCAGGGCCTGGCAGAGGCATGCTCCTGATGTTCTCCTCCATGTGGGGCAATGACAGTGCTGGGTCCTGGTTGCCCAGGAATGCTGCCACAGGCAGGCTGTGTGCCTGGTTCTGTGTGGCTCCTGACTGCTGTCTGGGCCTCTGGATCCCAGCAGAGATCACATGGCAGACTCGTACAGGAATACGGCTCCTGTACATGGTGTATGTGTCACAGCATGAGGAGCAGCGCAGTGCAGCCCCCAAGCTCTGAGAGCTCATGGCTGTGCCCTTCTCACCATGGTTGCCTCAACAGTTGGGGTTTGCCTTCTCCTCTATTGGTATCTCTGTGGTCCTCTCCTGCAGGACTGGTCCAAGATATTCCCAAAAATGACTGGAGAAAAACTTCTTGAGACAGAACTTTCATTAGTATACCCATGGTGAAACTACCCCTTGTGAATCCCCCCTTAAGGGGAAGGAAGCATCCAAGACTCGTAAATGCTCATGATGAAAAGGAACAACAAAAGTCACAGGGTCTGCAAAAACTCATCAAGTTTTATTAGTAAATTAAACACTTGGTATGGAAATTGCTATGTTAGACTAGTCTACCCTATATACACATGGCAGAGGATCTGGGAGAAAAGGGTAGGGTGAAAGAGAAGGGAGAGAAAGAGAGACCAGCAGTCCTGGTTCCAGCATCAATCCAGATGATAGGAAATCACTCCTGATACCAGCCATGATCCAGCTGATGGGATGTCAGTCCTGGTTTCAGCATCCATGTCACTGATGGGATATCAGTCCTGGTCCAGTATGGATCCAGATAATGGGATGGCAGTCCTGCTTCCAGTGTCCACCCAGCTGATGGGATGTCAGTCCTGGTTCCATCATTCATGCAGATGATGGGATGTCCGTGGTCCTGGGACATGGACATCCATATCCACTGCCCAAGCTTGAGGGGGGTCCTTTTTATGGATGGGTTTTCCTGCACTGAAGACAGGTTTCTTGCTTCCTATGCCAATTAGTTGTCATGCACAGTCCTTTCTTTGAGACGTTTCTGGAAATGGGTCAGAGGCTTTGCAGCTCTTGTGTGGTGTTGACTCTGCCCTACAGTCCATGCTCTCTTCTTGGCTTCATTCCTGCTCTTTTGCCATACTACACTGTGTTTACCTCCAGGGACTAGAACACGGATGTTTGTCCTAGGGAAGTGGTGTCCTACCTCCACATAGCCCCCTTCTCTAGTCACAACTTGTTCTTTCTCATGTCTGGTTATTACCAACAGTGCTGGGTTCCTCCCAACACAGCTCTCACGTGTTTTTACCAAGAGTCCTTGGCTGACTCCACAGCCATCTGGCTATTGGTGTTTCAGACACATACTCTGGCCTCTTATCTTCTGGGATTCTCCACATGCTCAGGGCTGGCCAGCACCTCCAGGGTCCAGCGTGGTGCAGGCAGTGGGACACTAATCCTCAGGCTGTCCCCTGGTGCAGGCACACCGGCACTGTTATAAATAAGGGACCAGATTACCAATTTAACAATTATCCATTTATTTTGTACTACATTGTAGCTTTGCTTGAATGTAATTTTGTACTACATTGTAGCTTTGTTTGAATGTAATTTTGTTCTTTGCTGTAGCTTTATAAGTTAGGATCTCTCTTGCAGTTTAAGAAAGAAACCCACACATCGTTGTGAAGAAACCAGCTTCTTATCAGACCATACATTGCAACCCCCCCCCGCCCTCCTTACCCCTTTCGGAGCTGGCCTGCCTGGAGAGTAGTAGATAAGGAAAAGACAGAAAAAAAAAAAAGAGAAGAAAAGGGGCTGAATATGCAAACTAGAGCTGAAAAGACCCCTGGGAGTGTAAGAACCCCTAAAAAAATAATAATTTAAAACGAGCCAACAAACTTTTAAGAAAAATGAACCAGGCTACTCTATAGGCAACTACTATCTGGCCAGCTTTTGAGTTCTCCAAGAAGTCACTGTAACAAAAAAGTCTATTGAAGCCACTGCCCTGAGCACAGCGAATTACCACCATCGCCTTTGTATACCCTTTGGTATACAGCCACGCCTCGTGAGGAACGCTTGAAGGCCTGGCTCTATCACAGGGAGTGATAGAGCCGAAGTTCCTCCTCCTCCAAGTCGAAGCTGGGGGCAACGAAGCTGGCCGGAGCCCCCACCCGAGCTGATCACTTTTAATAAAGGCTTAAAAAGGACCATCAGTCCTGCCCTTTTTTATTTCAGGCACAGCCTGCTGAGAGCTCGGAGTGCCCGCCTGAAGCGGGAGGGACGCTGGCTGCAGACAGCCTGAGGCCCGCTCAGGCCGCCGGCTTCCCTGCGGCTGAGCAAGGCCTGCCCTGGCACCGGGCCTAAGGCCTCTGCCTCGCAGGGGGCGGGCCCCTCTCATGCAGGAGTCCTGAAGCTTTGGTCTCTGCCCCTTTGTACCTCGGCTTGGTGTGTCTTGTCTTCTGTTTTGGACAGTTCTTTGTCACCTCCTGCTTAGGACAGGTCCTGGACTCTGAAATCTTCCCCTTGGTACAGATCTTGGTTGAGATTCTCCCTTACAGCCATAGGAAAAATAATTGATAAAACTGCAGAATGGGGGCAGGAACTGAACTTTATTGACAGGAAAGGCAAAAATATGACCCTTCCAATGTAAATCTAAGCAGAAGAATTTGGGAGAATAAGCTTTATCAAGCCTTTAAAGGGGCAAAGCAGTTATGAATATGCTGAAGCAGAGTTCCTGAAAAGATGAGGTGAATCTTCCCTGCTGAAACCGACCGCAAGGTAGTTTTGTTGTCTGAATACTTTTCTTTTGGCACAGATTTGTGAGGCTCATCAGTGTAAGTTATAGCTGCATTCAATGTTTGAGCAAGCTGAAAACTCCAGGTATGTCCACTTTTGAGAAACATTTTAGGGAACAGCTCAATGTTTCTGGCTTTTAAATGTGTGTTGCTTTTTACTTATATTCAGCTCAACACAGCAATGGCATTTAATTTTACAAGTCTCTGAACACATCTTCAAAAAGTTGGTATATTTCCTTTTTAAAAAAATATTTAGAAAATATATATTGTGTCAGTCTCTATTTTGTATTTCTGACTTATAAAATTACTGCAAAAGTGAACAGGGTATAACTGGAGTGGTGGTATGGTGTCACAGAAAGGAACACTTCAATAGTGTTTACAATTATAAATGATTTATTTGGGATAAGCTTATCTACAAAGGAGACCTCTGTCTTTATTCTTAGGCATCTCAGAGTAAAAAAATGTTCTGAAGGACCGTATCTGTTGGACTATATGAAATGCTGGTAAATATGAGGTTTAATTCTACGATATGTACCAGCCTAGTTTTAGAATGTAAATTGTAATCAAGATACTGTTTCCACTTAATAGGTCTGGAATTCTAGACCCAGACCTATTCTAGATTCTAGCTGGGAGGCTTTTTCTGAAAATGTCTGAATTTCCTCTTTCCTAGTATTTTACATGTAAATTTAATTCTAATTACATCTGATATTATTGAAATAAATGGATCTGAGATAATGTGGGCTAAAATGCTAAATTTTCCTACCCAAAATTATATTCTTAATTAATTCTTAAATAACTTATCAGTCTCTAAAAATCTTCTTACATTTCTTTAGAATGTCCTTTTTCATCTTCCTTAGCAGCTGTTTCCAATGTAAATAACAAAAAAGATTGTTCCCCTCTTAAATGTTCTTTTTTTCTTCCCATCAGCCTTTTGTTTTCAGGTTCTAATCAGCTTTCTGGAAGCTCCTGTAAGCACACATGATCACTAGGTGGTGATGTTCTGCCAAAGAAAAGCTTAAATGTGGGAAATACAGATTCATGAATAAAAGATGAAAAAGGTCAGAAAATGCAGAGATTACAATTATTTAGTTATTGTAGATTTTTCTTTACAGTTCTGCAAAATTTGTAAGTTAGAGGGGAAAAAAAGCCCCTTTCTGGTTGATTTATTTCAATTTGACAAATTACTTGTTATGGACTTTAACTTGAGTAATGGCCTAGCCCATGAATAATTGCATCTTCCATCACCAGGCAGTTAATACTAGTGCTGTAAAGATCTTGGGAAGGTTGATGGCACCTGATACTGCATTTTCAAGGCTCAAGTTTAAAAATATGCCTGGAGTCGGTATATGGAAGGGAGTAAATGAAGCGCTGAAGTTGACATGTAGTTATGAGACATTTCTGTTTTCACAAATATATTTGCTTTGTTTTATGTTTTTCTGATCTATAAGGAGGTACAAAAGTGTTCCTTAAAACCAGGATGGTCCTTCCTTAAATAACAGGATAATTGTTGTTTATGTCACAGGCAATATTGTTCATGGTACTTGAACTTTCAGAAGAATCATCTTTTCATAATTTTGAAACAGAAGTTAAAACCTCTTCAATTTTCCCCCAAATGTCCCATTTCTTGTTAGCTCCCAAAATTTTGGTCAGATGGGTAGAATATGCATTTCCAAATTATAACAGAATTCTTGGTCTTTACCACTGTGTTAAAAATAAGCTGAAAAGACACATTTAGTTATTTTCTCTCTGGCAGTAGCTGCTTGCAACGTATGTTATGAAACTTGCAAGAATACAGAGCACCTGTATGCTAAAAATAAGTAAATTCAGTCTTATCTGCCTTTTGATATATGCTTTTCTGTAGCATGACTCTCATTTTCCAGCAAATGCAAATACTTTCTTTAGAGTGACTACCATTCCTACTTCTGCAAAGTTATTTGTCTTTGCCACCTCCTTAATGTAGATTAAGAAGGAGCAGAAACACACTGGCAGTTATGAAATAATATGAAGATCTTCTGCATAGTTGTCCTTGCTCTTGTGAATTACCAAGAATTTTAATCTGTGGGCACAATATTTTGGACTGGATAGGCATAAGGGGAAAGAAATAGTCTCCTGAGTCCACAGCAAACTGTTTAGGAGATCCTACATTTCTTTTGAGAATTTTGCATGTGTGACATGGTAAACCAAAATTTTCCACCCAGATCCCATTCCTGCTAATTGCATTCCAAAACTATTTTCTGAATCTTATTAAATAAAAAAAAAAAAAAAAAAAAATTCCTCCCTTGACTCTGTCCCTAAAAAATACTTTCTAAGAAAGCATTTTTAAAGGCAGTGAACAACAAATGCACAAAGACTTAAGTCTACCCACCTACCTCACAAACAACAGTCAGTTTTGAAATGCAGACAATGGAGGAGGGAGAGGGAAAAGCATTGGGTAGGTACGTGCAAAAAGCTTTTCCAACTCTAGTGATGTCTGTGAGGCTTGTGGGGTAAAAAAACAAAAAAACAAAAAACCAAAAACCCAGCATTTTTATACCAGCAGAGTAAATGTCTGGTGCAAATGCAACTCATTCTGACAAACAAGTCAATACAGTTTATTTCATTTGTGGCAGTAGTAACAAGCTGTGTCAGCATAGGCAGTCTTGCTGTGTAAGCTGTATCTCTCCTGTGGGGGTTCATTAATTTTGTCTGCTATAGACTAGGCCTTTTAGAGGAGCTTCTTGCTTGCTGGCAACACAGAAAAAATGAGAGAGACATTAGTGACTTCAAATTTTCATGTGAGGAATAAGTTCTGCATTCATCCCTTTTAAATGTCGTGACTATTTCAGCATTGCTGTGGATGCTGATGACACCCCCTGATATGGAGGTGGCTTTTGGGCAAAAATCAAATCACGCTATGCTGGCTTGCTTTTTTCCTAGCAGAAAACACGCACCCTGTTAGCAGTTCCGCAGCTCTTACTGCCCCATCTGAAGGCTTTTGTCTGTATTATGCAGTGTCTAATCATGCTGCAAAAGGAAGATTTTCCGGAGTGGAAAATACCAAGATTCTATTACTGATCATATCTTGAAGACAAGAGTGCTGTAAGAGAGGCATCTCGACTCTATAATGCTGAAATCTTAAGAAACTGCTGGACATCCAGCAGGATGCTGTGGAATTAAATTAGGAAACTACTATAAAGATACCTGTGTTTATTACACATATTCTTAATTTCATGGTCTCATTTTAGAGCTAAGTACAAAGTTGTATCCAACAGGAGAGGAGGAAGATTGTCCCTCATGTTACCCGGGTTGATCAGGTCCAGAGGATGAGTCCCTAACATTTCTGGTAACAGGAGCATTTAGCAGTAGTCTGTGGTTATCCAGCACATTTTTTTCATTTCACCAGAAACATTTAATGAGAAATTGAAGGAGCACTTTCTAGTATATTCCCCTTGCAAGGAAACATTTTGGAATCCACAGGCTGCTGGCATTTAGTCCTTTGAACAGCTAATAACCTTTGAAATGTCCTCACTCAGGAAAATCAGGAAAATCTGTTACATTTGCTGAAAAAAAAATAGGTGTTCAGCTATGCTTTCCATATAAAATATTAGGATTTGGTTGATAAAACAGGATTCATATTTGTATTTGAAAATTGTGTTTCCACTGTAAGTGTCTGAATTCTGTAATAACATTTGAGTTGTACAGATTTTTAATGCTGCTACTTAGGAATTCTGCAGACTTCAGATCTGGAAAAAATGCACATCATCTGTAATCATGATAATATTTTTGGTTCATTTTTTTCACCTTGACAAAAGACAATTTTTAATGTATTTAGTTATGCCACACTTTTTCCTTTATTGTGAAATATTAGGAAAAAAGCCACAATTTAAGCTTTGAGGCTCCTGCCTGTACCCTCAGTGAAATAGCTCTGCTTCTCTTGTAAGCAGTCATGGTAGATCTCAGTAATAGCAATATTCTTTGGGTTTTATTGCAAAGTAATAAAATGCTGAAGCCTGCTACCTCTGATTGTGATGCATTCAGAATGGCATCCATTCTTTCAACATTTAACTGATCCTGCTTTTGAGTGAAAGGAGATTTTGGGCATTCAGTAAACTTCTGTAACTGGAAACAGCCATCAACAGCATTCTAATGCCAGGGTTGTGCACAGATAACTGCTTTTGCTTCAGCCTTTTCAGGCAATACTGGGTAAAATTACTGCCAAAATTCAGACATAAAGTGCTTTTTCTCCTGCTGCGGGAATAGTAAGATTAGCATAAGAGTTCTTTTACTTAGTTTTTCTAGTTTGGAAGTTTTTCATTCATGAGAGCCTCTAGAGATGTCTGTGCAGTTAAGCCATTCTGGTAATGCCATTCCCAACCCCAGCGAAGCTGTTGTGGGGAGCCTGTGTCTGAAGGCTGGTTCTGGAATGCCTGGTTGCGTAAGGCAGACCTGTGCCTACAGCAGAGCTCTCTGCCTGCATCAGGATAGTGAAATCAGCATCAAATCCTTTAACTTCTCAAAACCCACAAATACAATAAGGGCATAGCATAGACTCTTTACTCACTGGGAACAGAAACCTTGTACTACAGTTTACAGTGGCCAGATTTTGCTTTGGAGGGGGGCACTTTCTTTGGATCTAGGATAGATACAGCTGCTAATTTCATGCCTTTTTGTGTAATTGCAATCCGATGGTGGTCTGTCCTTCGATACTTGAGAATACTGAACTGGTGATAGAAAGGTAAAGAGCTCTGCACATTGGAACCAGTTTTCTACCATGTTTTCTACAGCTAATCAAGGTAATTAATAGAGGAGTTTTAAGGATTATGGCCATCTGGATATATACCAAAAATAAACGGAGAAGAGCTAAGATCACTCAACTGTAATGAGAAAGTGTTTCGTAAGTATTTTTTTAATAAGCCGTGCTGGTTTGAAGGTAAGCCAGCAGGAGAAATTACCCCACACAAATACCTTGCAAGAGATTTTTTAATTGGAGTTACATTTTAATTGAAAGATTACATTAAATTCAATGAATACAGAAAACTGGCTTAAAACCACAGAGTACAACCTGGCCCCCTATTGGTCAAGGTGGTGGTATCAGTTCGATTAAGCAGTGGTTGCTGTTCTGTTGAGAAATTATTGCAGTCTTGTCGAAAGTGGTGGTCCTGTGGAAAGTCTGGTCCCCCTCCAGATGTCCAGTGGTGGTGGTGTCCCAAGCCCCAGATTATATACAGGCAGGAATATTCAGTTCCTCCCTCAGAATGAGCAATTTTACAATGGAATGGTGTAATCCTGTGAATCATAGGATACTTTGGGATGTCCTTGATGGCCCCTTGGCAGAGATAACCCTTGTTAGGCTGGCTGTAGTTATCACATGAAGAGAAAGAAAACACTACACCCAGCTCATACATGGGATGTGCAAGGGACAGCTGCTGCAAACGACCCACTATCTACAGTTCATCAGAAATAACGTAGATAAGTGTGGAATACATACTTTGGCTGCATCCATATTGGTACTGTCTCTCTTGTAACCACGACATAAGCTAATAAAATATTTTACAAGGGAAAAATGATATTGGTTAGATCATGGAGTGCATCTTACATTTTCTCCCTCATTTCATTGAGGAAAAAGACTTCTAATTTTGATGTCTTTAGCTGTGAGTGTAAGCTGTATTACCCACAGGCCAGTAAGTAACAGTTAAATGTAGGTGACAGTGAAGGGTTTTTTGTCATGAGCACTATGTCCTGTCTGCATGGTAACAAGTACTGTGGAGAAAAATGTGAATAAAACTGGAGCAGCAAGGGTTTTTTTCAGCTGAAATGTCCAAAATCTCTACTTACAATATAATAAGTTTGGAGGTCTGGAATGGAGAGAAGCACTCAAGTATTTTGTCTATATTACTATCAAATTGAAAAATTGCTGTTGCCTTGCTTTCCACAGCTGTGCCACATAGGAGAATAGAGCTTTTGCTTTCTGACACTGGCAGGGCATTGATGTTGGTGAAGCTTCTTTCCACACTGAATTGCTTCTCCGGAGGTGATGTTTTGCAATTAGAGGTGTTGCCTGTGTTATTCTAGTGATTAAACCCATATTGACCATACACCCTGTCTCTTCCATCTAGTGCTTCACCTCCATGAGGCTGGCCAGTCTATTCCAGACTAAGACATAGTGAAGCAATTCTTTCAGCGTGCTCTCCTCTATGGAGATGCTTGCAAAAAAATTGATCAGAGTGTGGATTACTTTACTGTCTTGCAACGTGGGTTAAATATTGCAGAAAACTTTCATGGACTAGCAATGTTCAAGCAGTAGTGTAGCTTAATCTCTCCCTCTTGGCTCTTGTAGATGAGAATAGCAGATTTTCTTTGTCTTCTGTTTCAATTTATTTTCAAAACATTCATTTTTTCTGTGTTCTGCTATTTACATATAGCCAACAAATAAACAATTGAAGTACATTGTGTCATAGTGTTTGGTATAGGTACCAAATAAAATCAATCTCCACTTGTAATATTTAGTAACTGTTACTGGGTTTTACTTTGGGAGTCTCAAAATCTCCATCTCAATGAGCGGTAAGCTATCAGTGGTGTATGTTCTGCTTCCCTTGCTGTTTATCAGTTACTGCAGTTACCAAATGTGGGCCACATTTCCTTTGTGTCCAATGCTTTAACCTTGTGACTTAAAAGTAAAATTTGGAATCAAGCTGTGGTGAAAATATGGAAGTGTAATTGAACATATCCAGGCAGTGCTAGTCTGTTTAGTATTCAAAGTACTGTATCAGCTTTTGACCTTATTTTATCAGCATACATTTCTTCCCTTACTTCCCTGCTAATTATTAGTGAAATCAAAGTTCTCAGCTTAGTGTTTCCCCATTTTTTGTACTGGTTTGGCCGACAATGTCTAAACTAAGTCACATTAGGGAGGAATCTGCAAAGCTGTGTGCCCACAACAAACTTCAGTCGTTTTGCCATATGAGGAGACAATAAAAGAAAACTAAAGATTTGTTTCATTCTGTGTGTTTGTGCCAAGATTTGGGACACATTTTCACCATCTTGTCGAAGGAACATGAAGGGACAAAAAGACAACAGGGTTTGCCTTGTTGTTTTAGTTGTGGAATTACAAGGCCTAATGCAGCAGTATGGGAGTTGGTAGGTAGCTCCTGAAATATGCTTGTGATTTCTTAGGGACTCCATAGATATTAGATTACTGGCACATGCTCTTTCCCCACCTTGGCAGGATTGACCCAAATGTCAGTTTTTCATGCAGGCAAATAGACAAGGGTGGGAAAAGGTTAAGGCTGAGACAGGGAAGCATGCTGGAGAGAAAGAGAAGGTGAAGATCTGTCTACTGCAGGAATTTCCAAGAGAATTTTTATGCAAGTTGTTTGACAGTGAGGATGGTAGGCTTATGGCTAGCAGCATTCTTGTAAGATGAAAAGCTTTTGTGTTTAGTCATTGGAGACTTTTAAATTGTTTTCTCAATGCAGGTGGGTACCTTGTGACACATAAAAACCTACCCAAAACATAAGCTTTCATAAGCTTTCAGCTTCACTGGGACTTCCAGCCGTTTGTGATATCACCAGGCAAAGTTGCAAGGTGAGAGCACAGCCTGCAGCAACTCCCTGTTCCCCTACTCTAGGAGAATTTATAAACCAAGCAGCTGACATGGCGAGAAATGTCAGGACATCAGATGGCTTTTCCTGATGCCTGTCTCTTTGAGGCTGATTCTAACAAAGTGATTATTTGTGTATGTCTGCAGTGTGATTGGCATTTCTTCTTGTGAAACCTCAGGAGGTGCAAGTCATAATAAATGTGAGTGATGGAACTGAATTATGAGAGAAGCCAGAAATATTTCACAGAGGTGCCAGGAAATATTATTTTAAATATAAGATACATTTTGTGTAGGAGACCAAAAATACTTCAGTATTTAGGATAATAAATTTTCTTCATACTTGCATGCATTGCTTGATAACCAGTCTTTGCATGCAGATAGCTTGGAAATGTTTCAGAGGAAACAAAATAATCTTATAAGTATTCATTTATTCATGAGCCTCTCATTTGGGTGATACCCTCTCCCACCCCCCTTCTTTCAGTCTGCGGCAGATGAAGCTGTTCAAGGTTTTATATTACAGTGAACAGTATCACAAAGAAACAGAGAATTGATAAGAGGTTGCCTGGGAAACCCTGTGCCCATTGATTTTCATTTTGCTGCATTATGTACTTGCAGGTGCAACTATTTTCAACTAAAAATTCCCCCCAAATTCTTCCCATAGAATCAGTGCAGTGATGGAGAAATTTATTTTCTAGAGAATCTTAGTTTCTCATTTGAGTTTTGATCATCTCTAACAATGGGGGTGTTGCATATGTGTGTGTGTGAGTGGATGGTGAAGTGGTGGAGGTTTTTTTGGAAACTACTTGCAGCAATAGAAATTCTGCTTGAGAAAGCAATATGGAAATAAACTGCTTTAAATGCAGCTCACGTACAAAACATAGTCTGCCTGCCAATGGAAAAACCCCACCAGCTCTCAAGAGAACCCTGCTCTGATCAGTCTGAGTAGATTATTCCTTCAGCTTTAATAATTCAAACTCCCCGTCTGCCTTGCAAGGAGTTTTCCTCTCGCCTGGAAGACACATGATGCTGACTTGGGAGATCCCCAGTCTGCTGCTCATATTTTTAATGATAGGTTTGTTCTTGACACTATATTCTTAAGAAAAAAACACAACTTATCCTTTTCTTTTTAGTAGTAAAATCTATATGGAATCTAAAAGATTTACATGGACTTTCACTGCCCAGTTACTTGGGATTTTTTTTCCCCAAGTAAGAGGAAAATTTTAAGTTTAAATATTTAACTTATGCTAACATTAGAAGGCTAATCAAAATCATGATTAGCCTGTTTCACGTGACTTGGTACTCTGAGCATCCTAATACTCATTGTGTGCCCAAAGTATTTTCTTGATACCAGATTTGATGCTAGGGTACTAATAAAGAAATAAATGGAAACCTGATTCTGTGTTCTTGCATATCCTCTATGCAATTTGCTGAATTTTGTGTGTCTTCCTCTGGTGGTATTGGAAATACTTTGCTGAGTTTATTGCTGCAAGGTTTCAACTCTGAAAACCACAGTACTAATGGTGAAATCCCAGGAAGCTCTGCAATCCATCTGTAGCCTCTGCCCTTCTGTCGGGATGGGGCTCCCCAGCCTGACTGAGATGAGTAAGGTCAGTCAGTGTGCCTGTGAGAAGTGGCACATTAGTCATCAACACAGCATTCTTCCCTCTAGAAGGGAATTAAGTCTGACAGACAAATATGATCAAAGCAGGAATAAAGGTGGTGGCAAGTGGTGGTGGAGGAGCTCTTCATCCATCAAACTGATTTTGGTAGGTCAGTGCCCTGCTGGAACTGCCACAGAGGGAGAGGTTTCCCAGGGCCTGAGCATGGCCTTGGAGCACTGTCTCCTGCTGCAGTCCAAGCATGCTTTGTGAGGGCTGTTTCCACTTGACCACAGGAGAGGTGGCTGAATCTGCACAACATCTGCATGGTAACAGCAGGGCTTGAATATGTGGGACAGGAGAGAATAACCACACTCTGTGCTCACACAGATTTTCTTCACCCACCTTGCTCATGGAGCAGTAGCAGAGCAGCTCAACTTGCAAAGCAGCCTTGGATGATGGGGCTGGGAAATGGGGTCAGCCGAGGTCTGACCAAGAACTTGTTTCTGCAGGTTCTCATGGTTCTATGCGCTGTCCTGTAACTGCAATGCTCTCTCGTGCCAGTTGGGGCTCTGATATAGAGCATCCTCCTTACTGCACACCCTTGAAAATTTTCCACCTAGGATGAAGATAGCAGTCAAGAGAATTCAGAGCAATGAATTGGTTTTCTTAGTTGCTTTGCACATATACAGTGGGAGTGATACTCAGACCTCGAGGTGACCATGGACCAGTGCGGGGGCTGAAAGCTGCTGCAACACAGTGTGACAGAGGGCCATTCCAGAAATGAGGACATCTATCTTTGTCCTCTTTGCAGAGCCAACCTGCCAGTGGGGTCAAACAGTGTACCAGTAAGTGCAGTACATCAAAAGGAGAACCGTGTCCTTTCTCCTTTTTTTTCCTCTCTCATTTCTTTCTCCTCCACCTTTTTTCATTCCTGTAAAACCTAATTTCTGCTCCTAAGACTGCATTTGTGCTCAAGCACTCCCTTTCCTTTCTGTCAAAGAGTGAAGAGGATCAAACCACAACTTTTATACCATTTAGTTTTGCACCAGATGAGTGTTAAAAGCAAGATATCTATATTTCAAAAAGCTAATAGCACAGAATGTAAATACAACTGACTGTCAAATTCACTCCTGTTGCTATGCACAGGTTTTGATTCAAGGTTATGCAGCTTCAAGTACTTCACTGAAAGAAGTGTTACTTTTAGTTGTTTCAAGTCCTTGTTTGCACACAGCTATTACTTTCACTTATTCAATTTTTAACATACATTTTCTGCAACAGATGTATATTTGATTTCTTCTTGGCAATGGTGCAGTGCAAAGATTTGGTTTCCATACAAATATATTACATCTTCCAGGAGAATTTCAAATTGCTAGCAACATGGCTTAAGCACAGAAATTAATTTAGTAAGACAGATTTATTGGAGCAGTACTGAATTAGTTGACATAATGTATAACCCACAGTTTGATATTGCCTTCTGCCTGCTCAGCTTTACAAATATTAAGTAGATTAGCTTGACCATGCAATAAGCTGTGCCTGCAATTTCCTCTTTTATGGAGAGGTTAAATGAAACACAACAGAACAGTTGTGCTGACTGTGCTCATAGAGCATATTTGTCTGGACAGAATAGAAGTCTTTTATTTTCCTTGCCCATATCCTACTTCAATGATGACACTCTTTTTTTTGACACCTGTCATTTCACGTGCTGTAAATTTTCAATTTACATTTCCAGATAAGTATGTTACTGCTTAGTATACTACTAGTTAAAAAGTAGCTTGTTTATGGCAAATTGTTTTAATTGGAAGTGTTCTGCTTTCTCTTAATAAAATATATGTGGCTAGGTTTTGCTTTATTTAGTACTCTTTTGGTCTTATTCCTCCAAAGCAGAATGTCACCTTAATTTTCATATCTCCTATCAGAAGTGAGATAAACACTGCTATGGGTAAAAAATGTTAGCTAAGAATCCAAATGATAGAGAAAAGTAGAAGACTTTAAAATAGTGAGTTTTGAAAAATGCACAAAAGACAGTAGGAGATGAGATATAAGGGGATACAAATATTGAAGATAAGAGCATAAGAGCAGCTATTTCTTCAGTGCTCAGTAGTTTTTCCATGCTATAAGAGCTGAACCACTTCTGCTGTTCCTTAGATAGTAGTTTAGACATTTCAAGTGTTGCTATTTTATCCTACACTGGTAGTCTGCATTGGGTTTGGAACTCAGCAAGCCTAAATTTTTCTTGAATTTGGAATAATTCATTGTCAATATACACATAACCTGAAAGTGGCCATCACAGTGTAACTTGGATAAACTTTTGTGCATCTGAAATGGAGATGACGGTTTTTGTTGCTACTGCTGAAGTTGGACTAGAAATTCAATGGAAGTCTTTCACACCTCTGAGAATCACTTGTTGAGATACCAGGAAATGAGGCCTACCTAAAAAGAATTTCTATCCAGTAAGACTCTCTAACTGCAAACTGCCTACAAATGTAATTTGTGCTAAGACTTGGGGCTGGTACACTGATGGAAATGCTGCATGTCTAATAAAAACAGAAGGCAAATTCACAACTGCCATTTTCTACCCATTATGTTCCTCAACCACACCCCCTCATTTTATCTCCACCCTATCACTCTGAAACACAGTTAGACTATACAAAAGTGGTCAAAAAGACATCCAAAGTCAATGAGAGGTGTCTTTCTCTTGGTGTGGTTCCCACTGTCCTGGGCACTTGGAGCAGCCACTCTGAACTTCCTCAAGGTGCAAATTGTGAAAGGTTAGTCCTGCCAGTGCCTCTCATTGAAGTCATTGCTTTTGTATGACTCTACTGTAGGTCTTCCCAACAGGGTTTTACACTGCTGCTGAGAATAATTCCATTTATCTTCAGTCCAGTTTCACCCAGCTGAGACTAGTTTCCAACTCCTTCCTTGGGCTCCATCATTACCTCTTAATGGTCTTCATGTTCTTTTAGTCCTCTCTGTCAACCCTTAGTGGTGATACTTGAGATTCATCCTTTCTCCCAAGAATTTAAGTGATTTTTTTCACTTTCCAATAGTTCCTGGAGGGCAATAGGGCCTTAGGCCCTTAGGCAGCAAGTCAGACTGCAGGAACAGAAATTGTAAACCCAAAGGACTAATGACCCATGAGCTTTTACTCTTAGCTGATTGTTAAGCTGCTCAAGCCTCTCAGTACTCCCTAGCTGCTCTTTATTTTTAAAAGAATTACAGTAGACTGCCACCTTAACTATGGCTAAGATGATGTTGGTTTAAAAGTCAAAAAACTAATATCTTGAAAATCCATATGGTGGTTCAGATTGTTTCAAAGTTTGCTTTTTCTCTGGGGACAAGGCAATTATCAAGATTAGGATACGATGAAACTTTCAGCCTGCCCAGAACTTGATCTCTGCAACCCTCCAGCTCTTCTTGCTTTGTGTGCACAGTGGAGAATAAAACTGCTGTTTCACTTCTCTTTGAGGGAAAGCACTGGGGTTTTACCTAGTGTCTGGTAAAACAGCAGAAACTTCTGCTTTTGCAGAAACATCACAGTGTTAAATCTAATGAAGGATGAAATTTGTAACACCAAATGAGGATGAGAAAAACAGTGGACTGGGAGACTGGAATGGATGAGTGCAGCAAAATTACATCAGTGTAAGGTTTTTTTGACAGCATCTTGCTGCAGACCTGAGCATCTCTAGGCAACTTGTCTGTAATTTCAAAGTCTCAGCTGCCTTTGTGCTTCATGAATTTAAAACTTGCATCAAAAACTTTCTGTATACATGTGTAGTAAACAGCCTCAAATGAGACCAGTGCTTTTGTGTTGAAAACTCCAGCATACTCTACAAAGCACAGGCTCACCCTAGTTACATTAGAAGGAAATGGGCACTGTCAGTAACTCCACACCTGAATGGTGAGCATATTTGTTGTGGCCCATGCTTTTGTATTGCATGTGATACAAACATCCCAGGAGCAGTAGTTCAGTATTACCCAGTTCTTTCTGACTCAGTAAAGAAAGTAGTCACTCCAAGAATGATAATTTGCAACTAGTTCCAAGCTATTTTCCAATCCTGCTCCAAGGAGTTTTTCTTTTAATGTGACAAATGAGTAGAAGGCAAAAGGTTAAGCTGGTTTAAATTCTGTTTCATATCTTTTTTCTAAGTAGACCAGCTGACATCATGATTATTTCTTTCATCAGATGAGGATCTTCCCATCCCATAATAGAGATAAAAAAGACATCTTTTCTCCACCCTGCTATCTTTCTTATAATAGTAGATGAAATAAACCGTATTCATTGAAATGTATTCCTTAATCTTAGCAGAGACTTCAAAGAGACTGCATCTATTACTGATATAAAATTCAGAAGGAGTACAAATCAGATGCATTTCACTTTGCAACTGCTGCATCATCACACTAATATTGGGGAGCATTGTAAATAGTAAATATTTGCCCCAAACAAAAAGCACCAGTCAGTCTGGCTGCCACAGCTCTTTCGCACCTCTATCATGATCATAGTTCTTTTTCCTCTCATGTCAACTGCAAAAGTAACAAAAATTAAGGGACAGCTAAATGGTAGAAAGAAAACCACCTATTCCAGCTATTCAGAGCAAAAATCAACTTGATTGATGATGTCTTTGTGCTGGAGGCAATGCAAATCCATTTGCAATGAAGAACAGAAGCCTGAATGAGTGTGGTGCGTCCCTTCTGTTGTCTAAACAGCTTGTTGCAAGACAAATTACAGAAGAACAACTGACTAGGTGAAGGGAAAACAATTTGAGGCGTGAGGACAGCCGTTTTTGTCAATTTAGCTGGTAAGACAAGTCTTATCTTGTTAAAAGAGGCTTTTCCTGGAGTCCTGCACAAAGAAGTGTTGCTCTTTGGTGATGCCTTTTCCTGATGTTAAAATCAAGAGTCAGACATGGTTAGAAGGGGAAAAAGGGATTTTAGCTTGTATTTATTTTAAGGATCCTTAGGTGCACACATCCAGGTCAGGTGCACTGAAGTGCACCCACAATGCACTCCCACTGCACCTGCAATGCACACCCCCAAAAGATCTGGTATCACATTTTAGGTCTTTCTAATTAGCATATCTATCAAAGATTCCCCAATGAGAGGCTTGAGTGAGTCCTCCCTTCCCCTGGATGGTTCTTAGTTTACAGAATGTGTTCTGGAAAGGACCTTGGGGCCTGGGGCACATTGACTTCTACTTATAAAGCTTCTAAAATATTTAGTTTCCTAGTTTGAGAAACAAGTCCAAGAACGTAGGCAAAAGCACCAGGGACAGAAGCTGCAAAAAGGCATGAAAGGGGTATAAAATGAAAAGCAAAAAATCTTCATGGCATCATTGGAACCTAAACTAAGTTATGAGATGGATACAAGAAATACAACTTTTTCTTTACTTTCAAGCAGTGCTGTACTTCAGGGTTTGAGTTACGTCGATATTTTGGCAATGATCAGCTTTCATATAAATAGTTCATATTGGCACATGATCAGATTTCAGTATGTCAAAAAAGCATAGTGCTTTTTTCATTTTTTTTTGCTTTGGTATTTCCCTGCTTTTACAGGCATGACAGTCAATGACCTTAGTAGCCTGCACTTTAATTGTGTTCTGGAGAATGAGGACTTGGTTTTCTATTACTTTTGAATTTCAAAAGGTGTCTCCCCAAACTCTATCCTCATCAAATCAGTTAATTATCTGTTAATCGTTTTTGTTGACATTCATGTACCATTTTTAGCCATTAGCTGTTTGTTTTCAGGGCTCAAGGAATCCTCATCTATTTATCATTTCTTCCTCCAGGAGCTCATCTTGGCCTTAGAAAGCCCACATCTGGAGTGCTGTGTCCAGTTCTGAGCTCCTCAGTAAAAGAGAGACATGGAGCTCCTGGAGTGAGTCCAGCAGAGCACTATGAAGGTGATTAAGGGACTGGAGCATTTTTCTTATGAGGAAAGTCTGAGAGAGCTGGGCCTGTTCAATGTTGAGGAGAGATGATTGAGAGGGGACCCCATCAATTTCTCTGAGTATCTGAATGCAAAGTGTAAAGAGGATGAAGCTAACCTCCTCTTGGTGGTACTAAGCAATAGGACAAGAGGCAACAGGCAGAAACTGATATACAGGAAGTTCCACCTGAATATGAGGAAGAACTTTACAGTGTGGGTCACCCACACTGGAACAGGTTGACCAAAGAGGTTGTGGAATCTCCCTCACTAGAGATATTCAAGAACCATCTGGATGCAATCCTGTGCCATGTGCTCTAGGATGGCCCTGCCTGAGGAGGGCATTTGGACCAGATGACATACTGTGGTGTCACCCCTCACTACCCATTCTGTGATTCTGTGATTCTGTGATTCTGTGATTCTGTGACTCTGTGGTTCTGTGGTTCTGTGATTCTGTGATTCATGCCATCACTGACTACTGCCATACCGGACATGCTGGAACTTCTATATGAACTGGAGTTAAAAGTACCCAAGTGGTGCCATAATTGATATTGACGATGCATCTTTCTCAATGCCTTTGGCAGCAGAGTGAAGACTACATTTTGGCTTCGCTTAGAGGGGTGTGTATTATGGCTGAAATCACCTGACCCAGGGTGGAAATACAGCCCTACCATCTTCTACATCCTGATATGCTTTGGACAGATTGAGACCAAGGTCATGGTCTAAATTAACTAAGTGGACTTATACAGGGATGGTCCATAGGCTAATGATATTATATATATATCTATGTTTATAACTACGAAGAGACAAGAAAGTTGATGTGTTACTAAGAAGTGTGGAAACTAGTATGAAACACGTCGTATGGAATCAGGGGTGGATGCTATCCTGGTTTTGGCTGTGATGGACTTCAGTTTCATCTTAGTAACTGGTACAGTGCTGTGTTTTGGATTCAGTATGAGAATAATATTGATAACACAATGGTGCTTTTGGCTGTTGCTGAGCAGTGTTTACTCTGAGTCAAGGGCTTTTCAGCGTCCCATGTTCTCCCAGTGAGCAGGTGCCAAAGAAGCTGGAAAGGACCATGGCCAGGACAGCTAACCTGAAAGGGCCAGAAAGATGTTCCATACCATAGAACATCATGTCCAGTATTAAATGAGGGATAGTTATGTGGAAAGGTGCCAGTTGCTCTCTGGGCTGGGCATCAGTCTGAGGGTGGCGAATAATTGTATCGTGCATCACTTGTTTTACTTGAGTTTTACTCTCTTGTTTTCATTAAAATTATTATTTTTATTATTATCATTAATATTATTTTAATTATTGCTATTTTTGTCATTAATAATGTTAGGAGTATTACTAAACTTTATTTTATTTCAATAATCAAATGGTTCTTATATTATTCCATGAAGTTTACTTTTTTCCTTTGGTTCTCCTTCTCACTGGGGCATAGGGGAGAGATCAAATGGCTGTGTGATTCTTAGTTGCTGGCTGGGATTAAACTATGGTACCTGGCCAAACAGAAAACAAGCCAATTTTCTACCACTAATACCGCAATTTCTCTGCTCACTCCGTAAGAGTAATAAACTGGAGGGTAATTTGCAACTATGTCTTTTCCAGATGCTCTTCACTTCCCTTTTGCTGTTGTCTGCTACTCTTTGTACAGTGCTGCTTTTGGAAACCTAGCATCCTGCAGCTCAGAAGGAAAGGATGCTTGTGTTTTCATAATGAGCAATGTATTTTGCTAGTTTTAAATACACCTGACAAGCTGAAGCACATTTGTCCTACTAACATAATTAGAATGATGAACTGCCACATTTGATGCATGCGTCCTAAATCAAATCCTTCCCTCGCTCCTCTCTTCTCCTGTTTGAATTCACTAGTCTTCAGAAGTCACTGAGTCCCTTGGCACTTCTTTTCAAATTATGCCATCTTTCTGTAGGCACTTGTTCTTCAAAGTAGCAGCACTACCAACATTAAAGGATTGCTAAGTAATAAGCAGACATATGTAGTTGAAAGGGAATTCCTCTCTTTTGAATGTTCACACCCATCAGCGCATTCTCCTATGGAAATTATTAAAATGTTTTTCTTCAAGGCAAATAAATTAATCATCACTGTAATGTTATAAAGTGAAGTAAAACTTTTATCCAGAGGATTTCCCTCCTCTGACTTCTATGTCACTCTTCCATTGCACCTTACATTCAAGAATATCAGAGAAGTTTGCAGGTAGTGATAATCTCCCAGCACTGCTGAGATCTGTAGGAGAATGAGCCTTACACTACAGGTGATGAATGTAAGGGACAGGAAAAAGTATTTACTAGGTATTTATCAACAAACAGCAGTTATATGGCAGAATTTAGTACATATTAGGAAGGTCAAGAACCTCTCATTGGCTTCCATCTATCCAAATGTCCAGGACATGCTTTCTATACCTGCACAATCAATTTGACGACAAAAAAAATTAAACCCCCTTGACTGTACTGTACTTTTCAGATTCCACAGGATGAAGTACATTCACAGATGCATTATAAGTTGGAGACTTGAAACATGTAATGTTGCTAAGCTTCAAATGAAGGGCTGTACTCTACAATAGAAGAAATGTTTGGGTGGGAAAGGACATCAGCAATAAACACTGTCTAAATAAAATGATTGGCTACTGCTGAGCAGTGGCATAAAAAATCCCGTGGTCACCTTCTCTGTGGACAGATCACAGGTGTGTATATAAAAGTGATGTCTGACCACTTCATGAACACCAAGAAGCTCGGACCCTTGACAATTTCTGGTGCTTATCACCTTCTTAGTGAAGACAATATTCCTGATATCCAATCTGAACTTCCCTGATGCTCAAAGACATTTCTCAAGTCTTTTTACCACACACAACGCAGAAGAATTCAGCATCTCACTCTCTGCTTTCCTCATGACAAAGATGCGGACAACAATGAGGTAATGCCTCAGTCTACTCTTCACTAAGCTGAACAAACCTGACATCCTCAGCTGTTCTCTAGTCCTTTTACTGTATTTGTTGCCGTCCTTAGGATGCATTCTAATATTTTTTTTTATTTTGGGGAGCCCAAAACTGCATGCAGTACTCAAGGTGAGGCTCCACGAGTGGTGAGTGTGCTGGGACAATCACTTCTTTTGGTCAGTTAGCTATACTGCACTTGATGTATCCCAGGATATTGTTGACCCTTTTGGCTGCTAGAGTACATTGTTAACTCTCATTGGAATGACCCTGGGCCAAAACTCCCATATCCCTTTCTACAGGGCTACACTCCAGAACCTGGTTCCCCAGCCTATACATGCATTTTGAATTACACTTTCCCTGGTATAAAGCGTGACACGTTCTTGTTAAATTTTATGTGACTGGTTACCTTACAGCACTCTAACCTTTTAAAATCTCTCTTTATAAGGTGTCTCTACCCTCAAGGCAACAAATTTGTCCTACTTTAGTACTGCCTGTGAACTTAGTGTGCACTTAAAGTGCATTCCACTTCTCTGTCCAGGTATCTGACATAAAAAAAATAGAAGTTCTGAGCCCTGAAAACACCACCAGTGACTGGCCACAGCCAGATGTTACCCCCTTTACTCTAACCCTTCATCCCATTTTTCACCCATCATATTGTATACCCGTATGCTGGATATTTTGTCCAGATGGATAATGTCAGAGACTGTATAAAAAGCTCTGCTAAACATAAAACCCCCCCACATTCACTGCCTTCCCTTAGTCCACTAGACACCAACCTTAGGAAGGCATGACTATCCCTTCAGGAACTCATCTTTGATGAGGCTTTGATTGATAACTGCATTGTCTTTCCAGTGTTTTACGATAGCTCTCAGATAACCTTCTAGATAATATTACCACAAACTAAAATGAGAATGGTTGTAATTAATTTGGGCCATGTGAATTTTCTCCCTACGTTGTCAAGCAGCACTTCTGTAATCATCATGTGTAGCCTGACCTTGCTTCCAAAGTCCATGCACTTTCCTTTTCTACCTGAAAGCTGTAGGAATTTCTGACCCATGGTAAATATCAGTTTGGATTATGTGGTCTGCTTAATTCAGTTCCTATTCAAGACTGATAGTTTGACTCGAAATTGCGCTTTTAATATGATAACAAAGTTTCTAGTCTTGTCAAAGGCTGAGAATTTGCCTAAGGTTGTCTAAGCCTCAGGTGTAGAAAGAACATTTTAGTTCTGGTAGTATAGGATGGCATAAATTTCTGTATTGCTTGCATTGTTTGGGCCTTTAAATAAAAAATTCCTATTACTAACCTCCCACCAACCTCTTATAAGTAGGTTGTTGACTTTTGAGACCAAAAATGTTTTTTTTTTTATTTGCAGAAGAATGAAGATTTCAATTCTGCATGAAATTGCCACCACACCACTTAAGTCTAACTCTGTAAAATGATGCTTTTGTGTATGAGTCTAGTTCAGAATCATTAATGGTTTAAAAACATTTGTTATTGGTCATTTTTAAAAGCTCCAAAGCCATTTAAGAATTCAGGAGTTCTAATAAAGCAACAAAACAGAAAACTGGCAAATATTGGAATCCTAACAAAATAAAAATACTTCTTGAAAATATTTCTTGCTTCTTTCCAGCTTGACAGGCTTTTAAAAATAGGTTAATGAGCTATTTCTTCAAATATCTTTCTGTACCAGGAGAGAAAGGTGTCAAATTAGTTCATTTGGTATAAAATTGTGCAATTGAAAATGCTGATAAAAGGAGATTGCATTTTCTGCATTAATGAGTACTTGAAACTTCAGTATGTTTTTATGCTTAAAAAGTGTGAAGACACATCAGATTCTCTTCCCTGACACAGAAAATGCCTGTCTAAAATATGTTTTTGAAGTGAAAACCTTTCTGTCTAGCCTGAATATACTTCTCTTGCTAAAGGGAACTAAAGATATCAAAGCAGTCAAGAGTCTTAATAAAGATTCATTAGCAGAGCAAGAGATACAGGAATAGATGATAATGTCCTGGTAGAAACATTAAGGCTGGGTCTGCCAACCTGGTAGCTGGATACCTTGGCACAACTGATCTGGAAAACGCAATTTTCACCTGTCAGAGGACAAGTAGGAATTACATTTCCTAAGACTGAGAAATAACATCCAGAAGGAATGGTTCATATTTACATCTGTTTACAAAGTGGTGAACTCTGTAGGCAGTGTCCTGGTCCAGAAATTTGGTTTGATAATCATGAACTACAGCTGGACCTGAGGAAGGAATTTTGTTTCCCTTTCAGAATGTCAGCAAAGCCTATAAGTGTCCTTCTGTTGGTTCAGGTGGACTCAGTTCTACTGGGAAGGAAAACGTGGTGCTATATTTCTATTTGTAATTAGGATATGAAATGCTCTATAATAATTCATTTATTTTTATTGGCTTGCATTATTCCTGGGTGCAGAGCTTAGCCTGTTTAAAAACAGCAAGGTCAAAGCCAGAACACTTGCTTTTTTCAAGGAAGACATTAAAGGCATCAGTCCAAAGTCTTTGCTAGTTGTCAAGTCAATTCTAATGCTCTTCCCCTTGCCACAGCAGACATAAGAAGCAACTTTCCTTTGTTATTCAAAGTAGTTATTTTGCTGGGAATAATTGGCCCTATTTTTTCCTTTTTCTGGGCATTATTTTCAGCAAAGTTACTTCTTCCTGTTGTTTTCATACATCCATTTGTGAAAGCTTGCTAATTAAAACAAGAAATAGCATCTCCTCACTAGTGACACTATTTTCTCTGTCAGGCATTGGCTGAGTATAGATGAGCAGTCTGAGGTCTGCACCATGAGTGATTAACCTGCATTACAATTGAGGCAGAGTAGCATCTTAACCTTCAACAAAACGTTCCTCAAGAAACAATACAGAGGGTAAAGCTTAATTTCTGAAAGAAACACTGATGTGTTGCCTGTTTCTTACCTTTTTCAAGGGAGCATCACAAAAAATGTACATATTTTCTGTTCATCTGTAGAATGATTACATTTTTAGTCATAAGTAAATAAGTAAATTGTGTTCAGCATAAAATCATTTTCCGTTAATTCAGCTGTGTGTGAAACAGACTGTGTGACTGAATACTAGTAATATTTGGATAGAACAGATTATATCCAACTACTTCTCCATGCTATGTGGAGGTGCCTTTCCCTGAAATCCTGGGAGGAGGGACCTTGCAGGGTATGGGTCTGCCTCTGTCCCTGCTTCCCATGTCACGTGTGCCCCATACCTGTTCCTTATTGGGTGGTTTGGGTGCCTGGGGCTCCGGGAAGAAGCAGGGTCCCATGACTGGGAGTCTGCCTGGGAACTCCAGCCATGCAGCTGGAGAAATAAAATAATCCCTGAACATCTACAGAAGTATCGCTTCATCCTTTCTTCTGAGTCCATCACTGTCTTATATACTGTTGTAAGGATTCCCCACACTAAAACAAATGGTGGAGAAATGCTGGCAAACAATCCCTGGAGAAGATAATTCGTGAGTAACTCTAGATATCTCTTCTTGCTTTTGTTTTGATGTCCCATCTCTGAATGATGGAGGACTCACGGAAGGACTCATGGCTGTGTGAAACACAAAGAGACATTTACCTTAAGCTAAAAAAGGTTCTGGAACAGCAATATGTAGACTTTAGTTTAATTCAAGTTCAGAAAGAATTAAGACACTTTTTGGCATGGCTGTTTAAAAACAACTTCTATGTTTCTTGGGATTTGATTCTTACCAAGGACTTTTGGAAGAATGTTTGGACACAGTTAATTTCTGAATCAAAAAATGTGCAAGACTACTTCCGTGAATATTACCTGATTTCAGAGACTGTTTAGCAGCATCAGCTGTGTCTCGCTGCTGTATCAGCAGCGAACACGTGGTCGAGGAGCGAGCATGTTGCAGTGGGCTTCTCCACCACCTCAGAGACCGCGTGGCCCTGGCCGTGGGCGCTGAAGGCATTGCGGGTGGCCGTGAGGGAGCTCCTGCACGTGGGAGCACCAGTGAGGCCAGGCACGGCGGGAGCAGAGCCGGCGGGAAACCGGAGGGGGCAGGAGTGGAGCCAGGAGCAGCGCGGCAGAGCGGGCCTGGCCATGTTCGCCCTGAGGCAGTGGCGAGGGCAGTGGCGGCCAAGGCGCGTCCCAGCTATGGCCGACCTGCACCGCGTGGCCAGTGACGGTCTGAGCCTCACACTGAGAAAGGCAGCGGCGATTGTGGCAGTCGCTATGGCGACTGTGGTAAGGCACACCGAGCAGAGCCAGAGGGGTGTGGGGGCGAGAAGGGAGCCATGCCAGCCCAGGGCCACACAGCCGACGACAGCAGCAGCAGCGGCAGTGCCGGCGGTAAAAGCCGCGCACACGCGAACGCTTCAGAGGGCGCAGCCGTGCAGCTGCATGAATGCCTGGAAAGCGTAGAGCAGCCACACAGAGTTCCAGAGGAGAAGCGAGCACAGTGCCAAATGGCGGTGCAGAGGTGGCCAAAGGCGGAGCAGCCGGCAGGGTCAGCGTGCAGCAGCACGGCCAGACCGGACCCGCACGGCCCCACACGCGATCCCGAGGAGTCCAGACCCCATGACAGGAATGTGCTGGCGGCCCCAGCCCTGGTGGTCCCGACTGCAGCAGCTCCAGCGGGAGGGTGAGACAAACCAAAAGTGAAAGCAAGAACAAAGGAACTCAGAAAAATGAAAAGGTTATCACAGCTAGGGTTTTTGGAACTGTAAAATGGTATAATGTAAAGAAAAATTACGGTTTCTTCTTGAAAAACGATACCGGAGAATGTATTTTTGTCCATAAATCTGCTATTGTGAAAAATAACCCCAAAAGTGATGTTCCAAGCTTAGAAGAAGGAGAAAGAGTAGAATTTAAAATTGTGCAAGGAAGAAAGGGCCTTTAAGCAGCATGTGTTACAGGTGTCCCTGTCAAAGGTAGTAGATATGCTGGACAATATCCCCATAATCCCTATCCTTTCCCCTATCCCACCTTCCCCTTTTATCCCATGTCCCTTTATCCCCCATATATGCCCAGCCCAAACTTCCCTTTCTCATCCCCCTCACAAAACCAGTCTTTTTCATTTGCCATTAATCCCTTTGCAATGCCGATGTGGGGGGGGATGAAAAAGAGAGAGGGAAGAAATTAACTGTCATTTTCTAAGATTCCAACAGGTACAAAAAGGAAAATCCCTTCCTCAGTTTCCATCTGAAGCATGCTCAAGTCCTGTCTCCCTTCTGATGCTCCAAAGAAAATCTATTTGGACATTTGGGGACTCAAGATAGTGGCTTCCTTTCCTTTGGAATTGTTTTGTTGTTTATCCAACTGTATTTTCCAGTGTTCTTTATTTAATAAGAAAGGGTGAATTGTGGAGGTGCCTTCCCCTGAAATCCCGGGGGAAGAGACCCTGCAGGGTACGGGTCTGTCCCTGTCCCTGCTCCCATGTCACCTGTGCCCCACACCTGTTCCTGATTGGGTGGTTTGTGTGCCTGGGGCCCAGGAAGAGAGCAGGGTCCCATGACTGGGGTCTGCCTGGGAACTCCAGCCATGAGGCTGGAGGAATAAATCATCCCTGAACATCTAAAGAAATACCGCTTCATCTTTCCTTCCAAGTCTATTGCTATCTTATATATTGTTGTAAGGACTCCCTGCATTACAACTATGCTATACTACTCCACTTTTTTCAAAAGCACAAAGGTTACAGATTTCTTTGCACTTCTTGGAATAACACTTACATGAATAACAAATTATGATTTTGTGAAGTTCTTTGGGGCACTATGAGTAATTCTTTTATCTCTGCACACAGTAGACCTATATATTAAAGATTAGAATGTTATGTATGGTATGGATTTGAAGCCTGACTTTTGCAGATGAGAGATACAGCATAAGAATGCAAGTTGTTTCCAATTCTAGAGGCAGAAGAACATAGACTTACTAATGAAAACACTGCCTGCATAATTTTAGCTTCAAATGCATTTTTAGGAAACTATTTTTTGAATTTTTTTTCATTAATATTTGGTAAAATTCAGGTAATTACAGTCCAGAAGTTCTGCTCTGCTTTTTGTTTAACTGCGTGACCATAATGATGAAAATGGATTGCTTCCTGAAAATGAACTTCTTACTTTTTCAGTCAGTCTGAGATTTCCCAGCTCACTTTGTATGAAGGTGATTTTCCTTAAAAGCAAACAGAAGATAGTAATTGTTAATTAAAAAAAACAAGAAAAAATTGTTACCAAGCTTTGTAATTGTTACCAAAATACCAACCAAACTCTCTTGAACCTGTTAAAGAACCAGCATAAATGTTTAGAATGGCTGTTATGTCCACAGATTTCTCTCTGCTGAACAATGAGTTCCACAGAATTTAATAAAATTTCATTGCAGACTTACTTAGCAAAAAGCAGGATTTAATTTGGTAATTCTGTGGATTTTCTAAAATAAGTTTTCACAGAATCCTTTTGGTTTCATTCAATGGCTTCATAAGGACAAATAGAAAAATTTTGGAAGTGCCCGCATTAACCTGTCTTTGGGATAGGATGTGTTCTGCAGTGATGTACTGGAAGTTCTTGGTCTGTATAGCAGTATCCATAATTATGGTCAAAAAATTTCAGCAACCCGTGCTCTCATGCTGCTGTAGGAAACAAATGTTGATCAACTGCATTGTTGGATCAGGTATAAGTCATGTATGTCACCTACGTGAATTTTTGTAAGGCCTTGGACATGCTCCCTCACATAATTGTTACCTCTAAATTGCAGACATAAGGAATTGGTGGAGAAGGAATTGACTGATGGCTGCACCTTGACAGTTGCAGTGTGGGTGGTGAGACATTGAAACAGGTTGTCCAGAGGAGCTGTGGATATCCCATCCATGGAAGTGTTCAAAGTTGGGTTGGACTGGATGTTTGAACAACCAAGTTTAGTGAAAATTGACTCTATTAATTACAGGGAAGTGGGACTGCATGAGTTTTAAAACTCCTTTACAGCCCCAAAAATTCTGTGAATGGATGATTCAATATTTAACATATTTGCCATTTGGAGAGAAGAAGGATCTAAGGTAAGGGTGTCTGTAAATCATGAGCTTACAGGCATATGCAATATTCTTTATCTTTCTTACTAGCATGTCTGTAACTGAAAATATGATGATGCCTTCCCATTAAATTGTAGGGCAATGACATATGAGCTAATGGTGTTACTCTGCATTTACACTCCTGCACAGAGATCAGGATTCAACTCCTTGTACTTAATCATCCCAATAATAATGGTTTATATTATAAATTCTATCACACTTTGTACAGAGACAGATGAGCAGCAATGGATGCCTTTGGATATTAGACAATGAATGGGTATTTATCATACCAAAATCTAGACATTTTTATATTAAATAGATGGCAGTAAAGCATTGCACGGTTTATAATCCTAATTAAATTGTTGTATTTTTAGTATGAAAACCTTGAAAACTACAAGCCTTGATCTATGATGAATGATGCAGTCATTTTTGTACTGTAGGGTTAATGGCTTTCTAGCCATGCAGGGCTAATTTAAGGAAGGTTCATCCCAGAGAGTCTAAGACTCTACTTCCTTTCCTTTCTAGTGGAGAAATACAATACCAAAAAGACAGTTTTCCTCATCACTTTAACTTTTTTTTTTCAGAAATACAATGACAGTAATTATTGTGTATGATGTGGGTCAAACTTTTTTGTCTTTCATGTGGGAGGAAAATAACTTTTCCAAATAAAGAACAATTATGAAGTATCACATTCTTTCAACTCTTTGACCCTGTCTGTCTAAAAGATTTGCACTTCAAAACAGGAAAAAGTAATGAGCATTTGCAGTTACCTGAGACCATGTGTCAGATGCAAAGGAAGTCTTGAGTCTTCTGTAGAGGATAAAAGAATGCACAAGACTTCTGATTAATACCCATCCACTACTGGAATGGACCAAGCATAAAGCTGCATCATCTGTGGTACAGACCCCCCTAAGCATCTGTCACTCTGTGATGCACTTTTCCCAGTGCATCTGCCCAAGCACATTGTGTTGGTGCCTTGCTCCAACACAAACCCTACAGAAGTCCAGTTGAAGGATGGAGGGGTCTTAGAATTTCTGAGCATTACTGTCTGGTGGCTATGGTTAGAGTATGACTCACACACAGACACAAGGCTGAATCATAGTGGTCATAGCTACTTTCATTCAAAAATGAACAAGTGAAAAGCACCCCATTGCAGAAGAAAGATAGATGATGTTTTAAAGATAACATTTCATTGACCTCAGGACCAAAAAGAATACAAATGGGAAGTGAAAAGTGGGTCAGATAAGTAAGTGTGAGGGTAGAAGTACAATGTAAGCTTAAGAAAAAAACAAAACACAAAACAATCATGCAAATTACCTAGGTACCATGGAGTAGTGCATCAGCAATAAAGAGAAGGAAAAGATATTGGTTTCCTGGGCTGTGTTTGATGCACCTCTGGATGAGGTTTGCCCTGGCACGCTGGTGACTCACACTGAGCCTGCTGCCAGCCAGCACCTCCAGGTCTTTTTCTGCAGGGTTGCTCTCCAGCTACTCCTCTCTCGATTTGTATTTGTGCCAGGTACTACTCAATGCCAGGGACAGTGTCCAGTGTCTGTTCTTGTTAAATTTCATGCCCTTGATGATTCCTCAATGCATCGATTTACCCAGATCCTTCTGGAAGGCCTCTTGTCCCATAAGAGAGTCATTGGCACCTCCCAGTTTGGAATGATCTGCAAGCTCTCTAATGATGCAGTCAACCCCTGCATCCAGGTCATTGACAAATACATTGAACAACACCGGCCCTAGAATTGAGTCCTGAGGAATACTTCTGGTGACCAGTCTGCAGCCACCTGTATTCCCATTCACTGCAGTCCGTTGAGCTCTGTCATACAGACAGTTCTATAGCCAGTTCACCATGACCCTACACATCCCTTACAAGAAAGGATGACTCCATCCCTGTGGTCATCTCTCTTTGCTTTCTCCTGATCTTCTACAATTAGTGGTAATATTTGTCTAATTCATTATCACAAGTTACCAACATACATCTTTTTGAAAAGTGCCATGGGATCTTTGCATTTCAATTCAAGCAGCTTCTTCAAAGTGCTGAGTTTTTCCAACACAATGTAGCTAGACTATGTAAGCAAATGAAATCAGGCTCTGAAGCAACAAAACTTCAGTATTACTTTACACCTACCTAACATGGGGTAAGAAATGCCATTAGAGACAGGTGCATGTCAAGCCTGTGAGTATTTTAATGGGGAATCCTTACAACATGTATAAGACAGCGATGAACTTGTAAGGAAAGATGAAGCAATACTCCCTGTAGATGTTCAGAGATGATTTATTCCTCCAGCTGCATGGCTGGAGTTCCCAGGCAGACCCCAGCCCTGGCACCCTGCTCTCTTCCTGGGCCCCAGGCACCCCAAACCACCCAATCAGGAACAGGTATGGGGCACAGGTGACATGGGAGCAGGGACAGGGACAGACTCGTACCCTGCAGGGTCCCTCCCCCAGGGATTTCAGGGGAGAGGCACTTCTACAATTCACCCTTTCTTATTAAATAAAGAACACTGGAAACAGCTGAATAAACAACAAAACAATTTCAAAAGAAAGGAAGCCACTGTCTTGAGTCCCCAAATGTCCAAACATATTTTCTTTGGAGCATCAGAAGGGAGACAGGACTTGAGCATGCTTCAGATGGAAACTGAGTCAGGAGAGGGTTTTCTCCTTTCTGTACCTGTTGGACTCTTAGAAAATGACAGTTAATTTCTTCCCTCCCTCCTTTTCATCCCCCCATTGGCATTGCAAAGGGATTAATGACAAATGGAAAAGCCTGGTTTTGTGAGGGGGATGAGAAAGGGAAATCTGGGAAATTAAGGGGCATGGGGTAAAAGGGGAAGGTAGGATAGGGGAAAGGATAGGGATTATGGGGATATTGTCCAGCATATCTACTACCTTTGACAGGAGCACTCCCAGGGCCTGTAACACATGCTGCTTAGGGGCCCTTCCTTCCTTGCACAACTTTAAATTCTACTCTTTCTCCTTCTTCTAAGCTTGGAACATCACTTTTGGGGTTATTTTTCACAATAGCAGATTTATGGACAAAAATACATTCTCCAGTATCGTTTTTCAAGAAGAAACTGTAATTTTTCTTTACATTATGCCATTTTACAGTTCCAAAAACCCTAATTGTGATAACTTCTTCATTTTTCCAAGTTCCTTTGTTCTTGCTTTCACTTTTGGTTTTTCTTGCCCTCGCGCTGGAGCTGCCATAGCCAGGATTGCCGGGGCCGGAGTTGCCAGCACATTCCTGTCAAGAGGTCTCGACTCCTCGAGATTGCGTTTGGGGTCACCCAGGTCTGGTCTGGCTGTGCTGCTGCACGCTGACCCTGCCGGCTGCTCCGCCTTCGGCCACCTCTGCACCGCCGTTTGGTGCTGTGCTCGCTTCCCCTCCGGAGTTTCGCATGACTGTTCCACGTTTTCTGGGCATTCCCACAGCTGCACGGCTGTGCCCTGTGAGGCACTTGCGTGTGCACGGCTTTGTACCGCCGGCACTGCCGCTGCTGCTGCTGCTGCTCTTGGCTGTGAGGCTGTGGGCTAGCACGGTTCCCTTCTCGCCCCTGCAACCCTCCAGCTCTGCTCAGCGTGGCTCACTGTGGTCGCCATAGTGACTGCCACAATCACCGCTGCCTTTCTTGGTGTGAGGCTTGGGTTCAGACCATTGCTCGCCATGCGGTGCAAGGCGGCCATAGCCGGGACTCGCCTCTGCCACCACTCTCTCCGCTGCCCTCACCACTGCCCTCGCTGCTCACTTTTTGCGTTTTTCAGCAGCTATTTCTATTAGCTGTCCTTCTTTATTCACTGTAAGAACACCTCAGAGACCCCTAGGAATGCACTCTCGCATCCAGTGTCTTCGTCGTCGCTCTCTCGCCCGCTGTTGCTTGGGAGTGCACTCCGATACAGGGATGGGGTCTGCTCCACGGCTGCTGCTTTTAGCGGGGCTGGGCAGCTTGTCCAGAAGGATGTTGTGAGGGACACATAAGCACTCTCATTAAGACCAGAAAAAACACCTCTATCAACTTCCTTTCATGCATTAGGCGATGAAGGTTCACATATCTGTCTTTTGAGGATGTTTGTGAGCGCAAAATAGATTGCCTCCCCATTGGCCACCGTCTAAGTGCGTCCTTTTTTAATTTCTGTAATTTTATGGCTTACTATCTGCTCAGTTTCACCCACCTTATTTCTGAGAGAGGGCAGTGAAGGGCCACTGCTCCATACTGGAAGATGAGCAGGAAGTCAAGCATACTAACAGGGCAGATGGAGCAGGGATCTCACTGAAAAGATGGTGGGGTGGGGATGGGGTAAGCCCAGGTCAGGATCAGTGTCAGAGGCAGATATAAGGGTCAGACAGCCTACTGTACATTGTGTTCTGGGGTTGGACTCATGGATTTGTATATTTCTGTTTTTTACAGGCATCTACTGCTGCTGCACAGATGCACAGGCAAACTTTGGTGCGTGGCTTGTTCTTCCTCTCTGCTGCTTTTTCAGTGCCTGCTGGTAACAGCTATATTTGTCAATATGGGAACCTTTACTAAACAGTGGTATGAATCTTAAATGAAGGGAATCAATAAGAACTTCCTGAAGACAATGGATGTTCTGAGAGGTAACACTCTTTGAAACCACATTAGCCATCAGACCTGCAGTAAGTATCAGTTAACCAAAAATAATAACATCTCAAACCACTCATTCTTACCTATAAGAAAGGCTGTCATATATGAGGGTTTCTGATAGGTTTTGGGATACATTTGTGTTCAGACAGTTGTGTTTTCTGTTGAGGTTTCTCAACTTTCTCTCTCATTGAAGACAAGGCACACCGCCTCACAGCACTATCTACTCTGTCTGGTGTGGTAGATATGCCCATTACAGAGGGTTGTGAGCCATCCAGAAACACAAAAAAAAGGTTCTTTAGTACAAGCAATGTTTCTCTGTTCACTAGTCACAAATTTCATGGTCTGAACAGTCACTCTCTGGAAAAGAGGGGCAATTCCATGCTTGCCTCATGACAATGTTTTCCATCTAAAGCTAAAGGAGGATACAAAAATTTGAAAATGTATTTCTTACTCCCTGTGTCTTCTGCTTAGTTGTAAAGAAAAGTCCAATTACAAATGCTTCAGTTATCACACAGAGGATTCCATTTTATGGATGGTTGAACTGGAAAATAAAAAGTCATTACCTGTGAAATATCCTGATTAAATTCTTGATGGCAGGGTCAAATGTACTTTTAAAAGTAATGTTTAAAGAGGTTATAGTTTCAAAGTATGGTTTCAAAGGTGATAATTTTTCTTTTTGTAATTTCCAAATATACTCTTCAGTGGAACTAGAATTTTATGAGGGTTAATATGCTCTTTTCAAGTTCAACTGGTGTTGGATTTATGTGTGAAGGATGTAGTTTCCAACATACAGATTTTACCTCTTGCAGAAGAAGCACAAAAACCTGGATCTTGAGGAAAATCTGAAGATCTCAATTCTGAAATGTTATTTAAAAAGCAGACCTGTCCAACATTAGAAAGGATGGGTTGGTTTACTTTGAAAAGTTCATGTATGTCTGGCATTTCTGCTCAAAAAATTACCTTCCTGAAGTTAATAAATATTCTTTTTTCTTTTGTGATTTTAGAAATTGGGTTTTGTTGCTACTTTATTCTTGTTAGCAATGGAAATATAGAGAGACCTAAGTGTAATATCTCTTCCCATGTATCACTAACAGAATTAATAGGAGAGTTGCATTTACTGAAAACTCTACAAATAATTTCTGTAAAAAAAGGAAAAAATTGTTTTCATGGATGTCAAAATTACACTGGAAAGTGTCTGCAGAGTTCTGAGAGTAAATATTATTCTGAAACCTTCTTTATTACAACGAAAGTATGGGCCCTCCTTTATTCGTTGTTGTGAAGGAGGACAATAGAAAATATGTGTTTATTTGAAAATGAAGCAGGACAGAAGAAGATAATGTAGGGCAAAAGTAGCCATGGAACCTCTGTATTTTTTGACTACCATTTTCAGAGCAATATTATTTTATTAATAATTTTGACTATTAATGAATTTTACAATCATTAATAATAAGAAGTAATCAACATCATCATCATCATCATAAGCATCATCCTATTCATTACTTTCCCCTTGAAATTGAATCATAGAATAGTTTGGGTTAGAAGGGACCTTTGAAACTCATCTAGTCCTCCAGCCTTCGTGCAATGAGCAGAGACATCTGCGACTAGATCAGGTTTCTCAAAGGCCCATTCAATCTGACCTTGAGCATTTCCAGGAATGGGGTATCCACAATGTCTCTGGGCAAATTGTTCCAGTGTTTCACCTATCTAAACTCAGTCTCTCCTAGTCCTGTTACAACAGGTCCTACTAAAAAATCTGTTCCCACCTTTCTTAAAAGCGCTCTGTAAGTACTGATTTATGGCAAAAAGGTCATCCTGGAGTCTTGTCTTCTCCAGTCTTTCCTCATAGAAGAGGTGCTCCAGATCTCTGATCATCTTTCTGGCCCTCCTTTGGACTCACTCCAACAAGTCTGTGTCTCTCCTGTGCTGAGGGCCTCAGAACTGGGTGTAACTCTCTGGGGGGGGCGTCTCACCAGAGCAGAGTAAAGAGATAACACCATCTCCCTCCATCTGCTGGCCACAATGCTTTTGGGGCCACCTGGTTGACTTTTTGAGTTGTGGGTGTACATTGCCAAGGCTTATCCAGTTTTCCATCCACAAGGACCCCCAAGTCCTTCTTGTCTGGGCTGCTCTCAATCAGCCTTCACTGATGTGGGGGATTGCTCCAACCCTGGTGCTGCACCTTGCTTGTGGCACTTTTGTCCCTCAGGAAGATTTCATGGGCTCACTCTTGAAGCTTGTCCACATTCTTCAGGATGACATCCTGTCCCTCAGGTGTGTCAGCTGCACCACTCATCTTGGTGCAAACTTCCAGAGGTTTCACTTCATCTAGATGTCTGCATATCATTGATGAAGGTATGTCACCATAACTATGCAAAAGGAAATCTGTTTTGCCACCCCAGGTCATCCCAGACAACTAGACTGATATTTCTATACCCCGTTTTGACTTTTGATAGTAAATTTTTTGGTCACAGCAGATAGTCTGTGCATTTTGCTAAACTAACAACAATTTAGTGTCAGCTAGATCTCTTAAATTCTGCTTTGAATATTTAGTATTCTTTAAATTTATGCCAGTAATTTTACATCAGTTTTTTCATAATTTATTAAATCTCTATGTCTTTTAGTTACCTTTTATATTCCTTCAATAGTTTGATATTTCAGCTTAAGCAAATGAGTTTTTTGCAACTTCTCCCACTCTGTTGTTGTAATGAGGGAATCCTTACAACATATATAAGAGAGCAATGAACTTGGAAGGAAAGATGAAGCCATATTTCTTTAGATGTTCAGAGATGATTTATTCCTCCAGCCGCATGGCTGGAGTTCCCAGGCAGACCCCAGCCCTGGCACCCTGCTCTCTTCCTGGGCCTGGGCACCCAAACCACCCAATCAGGAATAGGGATGGGACACAGATGACATGGGAGCAGAGACAGGGACAGACTCGTACCCTGCAGGATCCCTCCCCTGGGACTTCAGGGGAGAGGCACTTCTACAATTCACCCTTTCTTATTAAATAAGGAACATTAGAAACTGTTGCATAAACAACAAAACAATTTCAAAAGAAAGGAAGCCACTGTCTTGAGTCCCCAGATGTCCAAACAGATTTTCTTTGGAGCATCAGAAGGGAGACAGGACTTGAGCACGCTTCAGATGGAAACTGAGTCAGGAGAGGGTTTTCTCCTTTGTGTACCTGTTGGAATCTTAGAAAATGACAGTTAATTTCTTCCCTCCCTCCTTTTCATCCCCCCATTGGCATTGCAAAGGGATTAATGACAAATGGAAAAGCCTGGTTTTGTGAGGGGGATGAGAAAGGGAAATCTGGGAAATAAAGGGGCATGGGGTGAAAGGGGAAGGTGGGAGAGGGGAAAGGACAGGGATTATGGGGATATTGTCCAGCATATCTACTGCCTTTGACAGGGACACCCCCAGGGCCTGTAACACATGCTGTCTGTGGGCCCTTTCTTCCTTGCCAAATTTTAAATCTACTCTTTCTCCTTCTTCCAAGCTTGGAACATCACTTTTGCTTTTCACAATAGCAGATTTATGGACAAAAATATTTTCTCCAGTATCATTTTTCGATAAGAAACCGTAATTTTTCCTTACATTATTGTAGTGGTTTAGTTCAGATCATCTCATACTTACTTATTTTACCTCTGTGACATAAGAATTAGGAGAAAGCAAAGCAGGCACAAACTTAAAAGACTCTAAGAAGTTTATTAGCAGACCTAAAAGAAGGAAACAAAAGTTAGAATCAGACTTAATCCTTACCTTCTATGGCCATGCCACCCTGAGAACGCCTGATCTCATTTGATCTCGGAAGCTAAGTAGGGTCGGGCCTGGTTAGTATGTGGATGGGAGACTGCCTGGGAATATCAGGTGCTGTAGGCTTAATTTTATTTTTTTACACTTTTTCTCCCCTCACTTTTTCGCGTTGATAATGTAGAAACAAGCCTTGAGATTTCAGTCAGTTTGTCACCTTTATAATCTTTTCAGTTCACATAAAGAGATAGGAGTCTCTGAGTCTTTCTTGCTGACCTTATGGAGACATTCCCACTAGAGACAGCTCTCTTGTGGGTTCAATATCACAGCAAAACAGCCGCCTGGGAGGTTTCTGCTTGCAGTGAAAAAGTCCCTAACCTTGAATCACCGCTTTCCCCCCAGCAGCTTTTCGAGGGTTTCGATTTGAGCTAACATGGGGTGTGAATTTAAGGCTGAGCCGTTCAGAAGTAAGGTCTCCTTCACTTATCTCTAAGAGCAATCCTCATCTCTAGGAACTGGGGTCATCTTCACACTGACCCCTCTTGGTTCCTTTCTACGGTCGGTTCAATCAGTGGATCAGTCCACATCAAAGGGTGGGACCATGCCCCCCCACCCACTAGGCAGAATCAACCTCAGGTGTACTGCACACCCCTCCAGGTGAAGGTAAACTGAGTCCAAACACTCTGGAGCAAAAAGAATAAAAGAGAAAATGCAGAAGCACCTTAGCTCCCAATTGCTCTACCCCCCTCCAGTGTTCTATGAAACTACATCAGGGCCTCCAATAGTCCAGTTCATCCCCAAAGGGTTTTTGAAACAGAATTTCAGCTTCCAGGTTTGAAGCATCTCCTCTTTCTTTTCTCTCAGGGTTTCAGCCCTTCTGTCTTTACTGACTTATGCCTTAGGATGTCTCTTCATGTCCTTTCACCTTTCTCTCTGGGAGAGGATCAGCATTTTCAGGCCCATCTGTTCTGAAGAAACCTTAACAGCACTAACAGCGTTAATCTCACCTGGCCTGGCTGGAATTTCTCTTTTCTCTCAATACCACGATCTCTGCCGGGCAGCTGGAGCTGAGCTCTGCCGTGGCAGTGAAGGGGGGCCGCTGCCAGCCCAGCTCTACCTGCATGGGGCGGAGCTGGGGGGCCCAGATGGAACAGGGCCAAGGAGGGGGCGGCTGCCTCCTGGGTCGGGCCAGGCCTCTCGCATCCAGAATCTTCGTCGTCGCTCTCTCGCCTGCTGTCACTTGGGAGTGCACTCCGATACAGGGATGGGGTCTGCTCCATGGCTGGTGCTTTTAGGGGGGCTGGGTGCCTCCACCGCAGACACCTCTGCTGCAGGCACCCCTGTCTTACTGGGACCGAGTATGTGCTTTATGAGAGCATCTTCATTTGCAAGGGATGCCAATATCAACTCTACTACCATTCCACTTCTTGACTGGATCATTATCAACTCATCGATTTCTTTCTAAAAATTGTCCCCTCTAGTCACAGAAAAACCAACATCAAAAGTTAAGTCTCAAGTGACATAAAAGAAATTTTTGAAAAGCCAGTTAAAAAAGTGTTCTAAATGTCCTGTGTCCAGTTTTGCATTTTGTTTCGCTAGAATTTCTTTCACTTCCAAGTACATTTTTCTCTGTGGCTCAGCCACAACTCCTCTGATTTCTCCATCTGGTCAGAAAGTACAGACAAAACAAGACAATAAGAAAGTTCAAATACTCACAATGCACATCGGTGTACTCTGGACCTTTAGAAATCCTTTTCAGGGATTGAATGCCCACATTCTCCACCATTTGTTGTAAAGGGGAATCCTTACAACATGTATAAGGCAGTGATGAACTTTGGAAGGAAAGATGAAGAGATATTTTTATAGATGTTCAGGGATGATTTATTTCTCCAGCTGCATGGCTGGAGTTCCCAGGCAGACCCCAGCCCTGGGACCTTGCTCTCTTCCTGGGCCTGGGCACCCAAACCACCCAATCAGGAACAGGTATGGGGCACATGTGACATGGGAGCAGGGACAGGGACAGACCCATACACTGCAGGATCCCCCCCCTGGGACTTTAGGGGAGAGGCACCTCCACACTCTGGGACAATTACTTGAAAAATGAGGAATGACTTTGTGTGTGTGACCTGAAATACTTCTCCAATATTTGTTCAATTATACCTGCCCTGCTCCTATCCTTGTGAACAATTTGTTCTAATATCCTGCTCCTATCCTTGTGAACAGAGGGTTGAAAAAAGCTATTGTAAGCAGATGACAAGAAGTCAGTTCACCAGTCCTTCACTCTTGGAATTCCGTTGAAGTCAGTGGAGATATTTCTGATTTACACTGTCATAACTGAGAGTAAAGCCAGTTCATGCAATCTGCCAGGTTATCATCACTGACATATTGTTTGAGGAAAATAGTGACTATGTTATGAATCCTACCTAAAAACAAGGCCTTGTGGGGAGACTTTTGCCTATTTTCTCTAAGTAGGCTTATTGAGATTTAAATGGAAAATAGTATGAACTCTAGGGCTAGACTTTGTAAAAATTCTGGTGTTTTAAGTAGTAGACAGATGCTGAGTGGACCTTTGAAAGCTGCTTTGGAGTCTCTCTTTCAACAAAATCAGTATGCTGATATATAGCTTTGTTAACTTCAGAACACTTACATGGGAAATTCCTTCATCTTTGAGAACCTTATCACTTTTGAAATTGCCCATTATGATGCCTCTGCAATACTGTGATAATGTTCTAATGGCATAAAATAAAATCCATCACAATCTCAAATTTCATGCTCTGGGAAAGACACTTAAGGTTTCTTGTTTTTTGAATGTTCTGATATCCAGACAAGAACATCTTCCTGGAAGCTTAGGATTGTACTCTTGGCAAGTTTAGAGTCCATTTGTAGTTCTTGACTGTCCTTTGTCAGAGGGGTGATTTTGAACATGATGAAAGATGATGCACTATGTGGGGTGTCATTTTAGGGAGACCATGGTTAATGAGTTTATGGTAGGAATGGGGAAAGACTGTATTGGACTATCCTGACTGCAATACTTAATAGAACACTGATTTTCACAAGAAACCCTCTCTTTACTGTGTTAGATCTTTAGTGCGGGGACGGTAATTTTTCCTCTGCTTTTGCATGTTATAAGTTGTGTGACACTGTATAGGAAAAATAAATTGCAGTAATAGTAGTCTGCAAAATTAGTGACTGTATAGTCTTTCTATATACTTGGACTATAAAAGATGCAATATACACATTGCCTGGAGTGTGTACCTCTAACATACACAGATATAGGGATCTTGCATAAAACTACTATAAATATAATTTTCAAAGGCTGATAAGTAAACAATCGAAATGCCATATTTTATTTTTTCTGGAACATAGCAAGGTCAAAACATCACATAAATCTAAACATTTTTGAATTATAATGTTTTCTTATTTAAAATTTACAAATATGCCCTTTGCTGCTACTGTCATTTTCTTAATTTAATTTCAAGTTTTGCTACTACTACTTCGAATTTCAGATAGGGTACATTACAAGTTGGTACATTACAAACTTCCCACGAAAGAGATGAGCTTCCCCTTCAGTGTCAAATATGTTGTGACCCACATGAGTGCAAATGGAATGCAAAGTTGACTAAAATATTGCTGCTGGAGAGTTTTGTATTGGCTTGACAGTGAAGCAAATCACTGCAAGGTGCCAGGCATCAGATATCAGCATGAGGGCTGATGTCCTCTAATTTTCACTTTCTAAACATAGATGTTAGCACAAGGATCTTTTCCTGGCAACAGTGTAATGAGTCTTTACAGTTCTGCTAATTGTATCTTAAGCAGGAAAAGAAGAAAAATAAAATTGGAAGAGAGAAAGAGAGACAGAGGGGGAGAGAGAGAGAGAGAGAGAGAGAGAGATATTCTTTGAGATTCAAAGGCAGTTTTCAGTTTTTTTTTTCACATCATCCTAATGAATTCTGAATAAGACTTGCCCAAATCAAGCACTATATCTACAGGTCCAGAGCAAATGTGATGTAGCTTGGAAATGCCTTCAAATTCATAAAAGAACTGAACAAGATCCTTTTAGGCTTATGGGCATATTCCTCATTATAAAAGTCTTTGTGTCTGGTTGGATTATATCCTTGAGAAGACTGGAGGAAAGCTCCAGGGCAGAACAGGTCACAGCTGGCTGTCTGTGAACAAGAGCACTGTCATTTCCCAAAGCAATTGCAGAATGAATGCATTGGGAGAAATGTTCTGTGAGCCATGGCCTGACAGCCTCAGTCTGCCAGTATGTGACAGCAGCATGTGAAGAATAGTAAAATGAAAGCAGCAGGCAGTTTGTATGGAGATCAGCAATTATAGGAAGATAAAGAGAAGTTGGAGTGCAAAATGTCCATGGTTAGCTTGTATGATTTTTGTCAGCTTTGCTTCTTTGCTCCTTCCAAGTGGTTGATTTTTTTATTTGCTTGGGTTTTTTGTTTAGTGGTCATTTGCTTGGTTGTGTTTTGTTTGTATTTTCTAATCTACCTCTTGTGTAGATACTTATACTTTCCTGACGTACTTAAGTACAGTTGCAGACAATGAAATGCATGCTATCTTTGACATATTCAGACAAGGCATGAGGTCTTCCTCTGAATGGGTATTTATGATATTATGATGGAGACACTTTCACTGGCTTGGCCTTTGGCAGTGTTAAAAGTCTGTTAATATCTGCCATAAAATGTGTTTTTGAGGGATATAGTTATATTGGAGTGTTACCTTGCAGCATTGAGGGACCAAGCATAATCACATCTTAACCACTCAGTCACTAAAACTATGCACTGGAAGTAATCTTCTTGTTTACATTCCAAATATTGGTTGGACAGCACTGTGAAGGGTAGGTGGCCACATCAGGGCAAGTATGAGTCCTCCCTCAGTACATCACTAAGCAAACATGATCTGGTTCCAGTCCCAGACCTTGACTTGCTGTAGCTTCAGTCAGTTCATGGCAGAAGAGAAGTCTGGTAGTCACAAACTGGCATAAATTTAGCCCTTAAACCTCTCTCTCCAATTTCTTAGTTTTTCCAGGGTTTTGTGACAACTTTTTCAAAATTTTGTATGTCTTGCTTCCATACAGAGAATGTCCCAGTCATAAGCTACTGACCTCAGCATCTGCAGAAAGTGATATCTCCCACCACCAGCTCCCACTCTGCCCAGTGCTGTGGGGATACTTCCTTCCACACAGTGTATGTATCCCTCAGTCCTTTTTTTCTCTCACCTTCTCACCAAAGTATGCTCTGCCTGTCAGTGATTATTTTGCCTGTTAACTCCAAGAGTTTTTTAGATTCTTCTAGACCATCATTGTTTCTGCAGTCACTCACAGACACAAATGTTATATGAAGACTTGTGCAACTCCCTTGAGATGGCTGTGAAGGAAGACTTTCTAGAAAGAGAGATGAGAGAAAAAACAATATTTTTTTCATTTCTTTCTATTGTGTCCTCCTGATGATTGTATGTTTTCTGGATGCATGAAAATATCAAAAGGTTAGATAAACTCTCATGGTTCTGTCCTGAATTATTTCCCTTCAAGTGCTTTTCTCCTTCCTTTATTGAGTGAAGTGAAATTTAGTGAAATTTATTGTTATTGTTACTTTTCCTCTTGTCTTTTCAGCAGCCCTGTATTTGGTCAAATTCCCAGATTTCTTAATTTTGAAAAATCCTTTCCTTGGGAGAAGCTTGGAAAGGATTTAGGTTTAAAACAAATAAAGACTTCAAAAGTAAATATGACCTTCAAGATCCAGGCGCTTTTTTGACGTATTTTTCTATCATTTTGGTCTGAGGAATGAGATGTGTCTCTAAGAAGGTTCCAGTAGGAATTTCCAGGGTACAGTCTTAAACTCAAATAACTAACTGCAGAACATGACAGCTAGAACAAATCTTCAAGAACTTGGAAAGAAAAGAGTGCGTAGCTAAAGTTCAGCTGTGAAACACTCATAGCTGGCTTTAAGGTAACCGCCTTCTAGCACTTCAAGTTTTGAGTTCTACCATTTCTTCCCATTAACAGGCCTTCAAGATGATCATATATACCTAATGTGAGCTTTAGTTTAATGCATGGCTGTATTTGACAGAACCTTTATCCTGATCATGTAAGTTTAATTTGAAAACCAATTACTTCTAAAATTACTTCTGCTTCTGCCCTTTACTCTGTGTCGTGCTTCAAGTTTCCTTCATTTTTACTAATATTTGAAATAGAATAGTAGGCCGTATGCTGAAAACTCAATTCACAATCAGATTTGTTTCACTTTCTATGTTCCCACACCTTTTATTCCTTTATAATTCACCTGATCAGAAAGTGCAAATTATTTCATGCAACAAAAAGCCTCGTTTGAAATATTCTCTGTTGAGCAATTTTCTCCAAAACCTAAAAGGAGTTTCTGATACAATATGTCTAAATAGGTGACAGACGTTTCTTCTTTTCCCAGCCCTGTAAAATTACATCTTGTAGTTTTGCTCTGGAGCTGGAGGGAGGCATGTGGCTTTGGGACAGCCAACCAAGGCAAACTTTCCTGGCTTTCTAAGTAGGTGAGATTTGGAGGCTCCAAGAGTGGAATTCCTGACTCCATTTGGCTCCTGGCATTCCTGGGAAACAGCAGCTTGGTTATGGTCTTCCAGGTATTCTGTGGCAAAGCTGAAAATGTGGGTTTGAAATTGTTGAGGCTGGATCCAGGGCATCCAAATCATGGAAATGTGACTCAGTTACATTTTCAGAGGAAATTACCACAATGCTGCTTCAGCTTCTCCTCAAGCTTCTTCAGCTTCACCTACAAATCCATGAAGACTCATTGGATTCATCCAAGAATTTCCAGTGAGCTACCAAATGTCATCAAAAAATCTCTCTTGATAATTTTTGAGTGGTTGAGCTAACAGGAAGTAGGTGAGTACAGTCACTGATCACAGCCAGCACGTCTTCATGAGATGAAAGTCCTGCTTGTCAAATCTGATTCTCTTTTATGACAACATAGCCCACCTAGTTGATCAAGGGAATCAAGCTGATGTAATCTTTATGCATTTCACTTTCAATACTGTCCCTCTGAGCATCCTTATAGACAAACTGTTTAGCAGATAGCTGGATAAACACATCCTGTGATGGGTGAGCAACTGGCTCACAGGTGGGGCACAAAGGGTTACAGTGAATGGGGTGACACTGGTGACCTGTCACTAGGGGGGTTCTACAGGGCTCCATCCTCAGTCCTGTGCTCTTCAGCATCTTCAAAAATGGCTTGGACACAGGACTGGAAGGGATACAAAGCAAGTTCACAGATGAGACAAAACTGGAGGAGATGCTGACTCCCTTGGGGGCAGGAAGACACTGAAGAGAGAGACCTTGACAAATGAGAGGACTGGACAAGCAGCAACTGTATGAAGTTCAGCAAGGGAAAGTGCTGGATTCCACACCTGGGATAGAGCAACTCTGGATGTACTGACAGAACAGGGAATGAGAGGCTGGAAAGCAGAAATTAGTGCAGGAAAGGGACCTGGGTATCCTGGTCAATGTCAAGCTGAACATGAGCCAGCAGTGCCCCGGCAGCCAGGAGAGCCACCCGTGTCCTGGGGTGCCTCAGGCCCAGCATCACCAGCCGGGCAAGGGAGGGGATTGTCCCGCTCTGCTCTGCACTGGGGCGGCCTCACCTCGAGTGCTGGGGGCAGGTCTGGGTGCCAGAGCACAGAAAAGCCATTGAGCTGTTAGAGAGTGTCCAAAGGAGGGCACGGGGATGGGGAAGGGCCCTGAGGGGAAGCCGTGTGAGGAGTGGCTGAGGGCACTTGGTCTGTTCAGCCTGGAGGAGACTGAGGGGAGACCTCACTGCAGTTACAGCTTCCTGGGGAGGGGAAGAGGAGGGGCAGGCACTGATCTCTTCTCTGTGGTGACAGTGACAAGACATGAAGGAATGGCCTGAAGTCGTGTCAGGAAGTTTAGGTTGAATACTAGAAAAAGTTTCTTAAACCAGAGGGTGGCTGGGCACTGGAACAAGCTCCCCAAGGAAATGGTCACAGCACTAAACCTGTCAGAGGTCAAGAGGTGTTTGAACAATGCACTTGGGAACACAATGGGGCTGGCACTGTGCAGGGCCAAGAGTTGGATTCTGATGATCCATCCCTCTGTGTGCCTTTCAACTCAGCATATCCTCTGATTCTGTGATTCTGTGAAAGTGAAGACTAACACTGCATAAATGCTACTGAATTTTTTAAATTCTTAATAGAAAATGTGGAAATAAAAAAAGGGAAAACAATTGATTTTCACAGATAAAGTTGTGTCTAGAAATGAAAATAATTTCAATTGTACCAAGAGCTAAAAAAGTACGCTATGTCATTCAGCCATTAACTTAGAGTTACATTCAGTTTCTGTCAAACAGAAAACAAGGCCTTCTACTTAAAGCCCTGAAGACTGTGCATTTATTCCAGTTTTCCACTGTCAATTGTAAGGAGACAGGTTTGAGCTCAAGTGAATCTTAGGGCTCTGTGATTTTTAAGAATTGGTCTTAATGCAGTAATGAAAAGTTTCCTTTTCCTCACCATCTCTTCCAAAAAACTGACCTGGTGGATGCTTAGATGGCACTGTACCTAGCAATAAAGTGATGCAAGACTGAACCAATGTTAGTCTAGTAAATGTAGCCCAGAATCCCCAGTGTTCTGACTAGCCTCATGCCCCAGGGCAGTATATGTGGTTCAAGATAAAAACTTGAAAGAATATATCCTGATGTTACTTCCCCAAACCTTAAGAAATACCATTTGAAAAAAAAAAAATTGCAGGACTTTGCAAAAATATAATAACAATCACAGCAAGGTCTTCATTGTTACAGTAGAAATGATCTCTCCTCCTCTATTTACTTTACATTATCTTACATATCTGCATAGCTCAAGGACTGGACTATGATAAGTCTGAAGTTCCACAGGAAAGCAGGGGCACATGCTTCAGGAACATGTGATTGTTTAAAGAGTTCTCTGATTCCTTTGTAGATTATCTTAAAATCTTAAAGATTTTCTGAGAATGAGGTAAAATCTACTACAACAGCAAGACATTGCAATTATAGTAATTTTGGGATCTTTCAGTCTATTTTTGCAGGAAGTACCAATCTTTAGACATGAAAACATCCTTCTCTTTGTTACTTTTTATTGACATGTTCTTCAGTTCATCAGTTCCCTTAGTTGATAAAGATGCCTCTTGTAGAAAGTTCCCATATACTTCAGCCTATGCAGACACCAAACTGCTCAGCCAGCAAGATGAAGTAATCAAAAACCATAGAGTTTCTTGAGCCTGAATAAATATATCCTGCCTTTCATGAGGGCTCTCAAGTTGAGCTCATTGCTACACTAACTGTAGTCATGTAGCTTTTGGATGATCTGAGCAGAACAGCTGCAAATGTGGAATGGCTGTGGTTGTGTTTCACAGAATGTACCATGTAAATACACCTTCAGCAGATCAAATTTGTGGAAAAAATAATCCCTTCTCATTAACTCTGGCTTGCTTATGATTAAAACCACTTGCTGTTCTAGTCTGTGTTACATACTCAACTGAATAAAAAAAGAGTGTGTTGTAACAGAAATTAATATGGGGGCCTAAGTCTCAACACATCCATGTATGATGATTACTTGCAATTAAAAATACACAGGAGAAACTGAAAATTTCTACTTCATATTACTTGAACAAGGAAGATGAAGAGGGTAGTTGTGCTTTGGAGGGAGAAAACCCACATATATAGCAATTGACAAATGTGGCACAAAGAGTCAAAGGCTCTTAGCATCAGGCTCTGAAATTAGCCATGGCACATATGACTTATGTGTGCATTAGGAGTGTGGCAGAGTGCATCCCAAGAGATGACACTGTGGCTTCAGAGGTGGGGCTCTTTGAACCTTTTTATGGCCAGGAGGAACAGGATGTGGTGGTCACTGCTGAGGCACATGTGGTTGCCATTCTTCTCCCTTGTGCCTTTTCCTTGTGATCTGCTGGGAACTGGAGGGGTGCTTTGGGCACCAGGCCCTACATCTATCCATTTGCTCTCTCCTGCCATCATTGTAGCTGTTCTCCATGGAAGTGTCACTCCAACAGCTCAACTTCCTTGAAAAGCCATGTCCTCCATACCTCCACTCTTCCCTTCTTGGATTGTGTAGAGAAGGTAGGATGGGCAAAGTCTGAAGGTGTTCTGGGGTGCCATGGAACTTGCTCCGGGCACACTCTTGTGCAGTTACCCAGCTGCATGAGCTGACTGCTCTGTTCTTCAAGTCTGGAAATATTCCTTTGCCTGACAACTTTACAAATTGTAATTTGCTAAGATAGTTTTCCCTTGTTCATGTAGGAATTGATGATAGACAATTTTGGAACTCCCTAAATTATAATTCTGCCTTGGGAAGGGGATGAGTGTGTGCCATTTATGTGCCCTACAGGATCTGAAGATGCAGAAATTCTGATGGAGTGAAATTCTCACTGGGTGAAATGTTTATTCTCAGTTTACTTTTAACCCTCCAAGCTGCAGTGTTACTGTTACATATTGCTTGGATGAAACTTGGATGCCCCTGACTACAGGGCAGGAACTCCTTTATGGAAACTTATGGTAACACATTTAAATTAAAGTGCTTTGGTGGTGACAAAACTCTGGTATGAAAATTTAATCTTATAAAGACTCCTGAGTCGGTTAATTTTATACTAAAAAAAAAAAAAAAAAGCAAGCTGTAGTGTTGCTAAAGACTTTACTGCCCTTCAAGGTCAAACTGTTCTTACTGTTTCAAATTTCAGTGCAACTGTCATTTTTTAGAAATGACTGCTTATGGTTGAGGTTTTATTTAAAGACTATATAGATGGTATGGACTCCAAAGTTCAGTTTCAAGGTATGGTATTTAAATCATGCCTAAGTGAACTAATGAAAGAGGCAAATGTTTAACAGGTTTTTGTCTGATATGTCAAATGTACTGAAGCTAGAACTAGCAGGAAGTCTAAGGCTGGTTTTGGCACTGGCCTTATCTCATTTTCATAGATAATTTATGCTCATCTACGTCTATTTCATTTTCCTTTAAATTAGAATAATTATATGAAGCTCTTGTAAAGACAAATTACTGATGTTTTAGCAAGGTAATACTCAAGTAGCACATCAATATTTTCCTAAAAGCTGAACACATGCTGAACACTGAGGAATCAGTATTTTATTCTTCTGTCATCTACTCTCAGCTGGCCTGAGTGGCTGTGGTTGGAGCATGTGCATGGGCTTTTTATATGTTCTGTTCCAGCCAGCAGCTGACATTTGATAGATAACGCATCATTCTTAACCTTGCTGTCTTCAGAAAACATTCCTATAGCCTCTTGCCCCCCACCCCTCATCTAGATTTGTTCACTAGATACAGTGGCACTTTCTTCCATTTCTTCAAAGTGGAGGTTGTTTATTCACTAATTCTCTAACTACACACATTCTTTCTGTTTTGAAAAATGTAATTTCAAGATACAATATGGCAAAGGAATTTGAAATAGCTGTGTAAGATTCTGGGCTTTGATTTTTAACAGCTAAATGACCTTTGTTTTTCATGTACTTGCTTTGTATTCTGCTGTGAAATAGCTCTACATCAGGTCTTCCACAGCAAAATGAAAATTTCTTACAGGAATAAGGCTTTTTATTAAACATTTCACAGGACCCTCTTTCCCCAGACGATGTGATCCCACAAGAAAAGGAGGTAATTGAATTTGTGGAGTCTAGTGAGGAAATATAAAAAATATAGAAGCTTAGCCACAGATTTTTTTGTTAAAACAGTGGTGGAAAGATGCTGCTGTTAAATGTGGTTTTCTGCACATTGTCACATATCTTACCCTTTCTGGAAAGGGTACCACCAAAGTCAGTGGTTTTGAATTTTAATGTGCTGGAAAGGTGACATCAGTCAGGACCTCTACAAACATCTGTTTTATTGCTATGAAATGGGACAGCAAAAGTTTCCTAGATAGAGTACCCTAATTTCTGCCCAAATGATTTTTTTTTATTATTATTATTTTCTTAATTATGATTTGTTCTTTGTCAGTGCACTGAAAAACTGAAAAACTGATTTTTTGTGATAGCAGTTTTCTCCTTCTGATTTTTTTTTTTTCTTTTTTTTTTCTTTACTGCTAATTGGGTGATAACTGTCAGTGACATATTTGCCCTCTCATTGCAGATCCAGCAAGCTGGACAGAGTCCTAGCTGGATTTTCTCTACTCGTTATTATGTTGAAAGTAGCTTTATGGCTTTAGAGTGTGAGATCTGGAAGAAGCTCATGGGTAGGTGTTGTATTTGTGTAAAACAAGCTGCAGTGAATAGGAAGGTGGAATTTCAGGTCAGGAGAAATAAGTGGTGTGAGAGCACTAGTGGGTGGGGAAACTGCCTTTTTGGGTTCCTCAGCACTGCAAACATGGCATGTCAATGAAAAATCACAATCCTTGTTCATCCCACCCACCCATGGTGTATGGCAAGTTTGTGAGAGGGCAGTGAGGCAATGTGGCTTCTGCAAAAGGGGATGACAGCTTACAGCTCTGTTAGAATAAAAACAGCTGTCAGGTTGTGCTTCCTCCAGGAAAATTTCAGGGTCTCAGTGAATGGAGAGGACACACCCAGAGGGCTCCCTTGGCAAAGAGATTCATGTCATTGGTGATGTGGGTTGAAATTGTAGGTGCTGAAGCGGTGACAGCCACTGTCCTGACTTATGCACTGAGGAATGAACTGGAAAATATTCAAAGCTCAAATGTACTGCTCTTGCTTGAGAAAACATCATTTTGACAGGGCTGCAATGGATTCTTCTTCTTCGACCTACATACAAGGAAACAAATGTGTGAAACACATTAACCTCATTTATAAACTTCCTCTGCTCAAAGACAAACCCAACCTCAGTATTCAGCCTATCTACATCCTTATCAAGCCCATAGATATAAATTGGTCTATTGATTCTTGGAGGACATCAGGAATAGCAGGTAGAGGTTCAAAGAGGCAGATGGGGTTTTGTGCACCAGCACTGGCTTCCCCTTGTGTAAAAAGTTCTCTTTACTAGTTCAAGAGGAATTTGCTACCTCTGTATTCCTTCCCATGCTGATGGTTCTGCTCTGAACTCTGGAAATCCAGAAGAGGTTGGTTTCCTCAGACTCTTACTGGAATCAATAAGGAGAGAGGGGCTCTCTCTAGGAATCAGCTCAAACTTGATTATGTTTTTGCATGAAATTTCCTCAAAATCTGATTTTCAAACTGATCGCTATGAGAAGAAAGATTGAGGATATTAACCTTTTAATTCTGGCCTAGGATGACAATGAGTTAACTCTGTATTTATGTATGTTTACATATTTACAAATAACTAGAAATTGTGGCTGGGCCCACAAGTCAACTTAAGAGTTCAAAGAAAAACCAAGGTCTGGATTTGTCTGAAGCTTAGGGACACATAAGGAATTTTCAGGTCTGAAACTTCATTTTTGATTATAGTTGATTTGGAACTTCACTTAAGAGAAAAAATGAGGGGATGTGTTTAACTACAAAAGATTTCTCTTAACAGAGTTTAAAAGCAAGCATATATTGAAGATTCATCGGAGAATCTACCAAGAAGAAAGACAAGAAGCTATGTCTTTTATTTTAAAATCTTACATATATTTTTCTTTTAGATAATAGATTTCTTCCCAAAGAGAAAATGACCACAACATGTTAAGTCAGCACTAGGAGGCCTGCATCTGTTTCTGCTGTGATGGAATAAAAGGTTCATGAGGAAAAGGCTGAGTAAAGACAGAATAACCAAATGTAGGAAAGAGAACTTGTTTCCAAGCTTGTTTTGTCAAGTTTTCATAGCTATGGCCCCATGTGTAAATTGCTTCTGGATTATTTATTTTAAGTGGTCTTGCATTCTGAGTTCGTAACATAGATGTTATGAGGTAGGTTTGAATTTTTGTCCTAAATATCTCACCTAAACTGGGCATCTATGTATAATGGAAGACAACCTAAATTAAAATAATTATTTTTACAAAATATATTACTGTGAGATTAATGCAATGTGTACTAAAAGCTGTTATCATGAAACAGTCATGGTGTCTGCAAGATTGATGATCTCAGGATGGCAGACAGCAATTTTTAACAGGTAAGAAGAGGAAAAAAGGTCTGGAAATTTTAACTTCTGAAAGCTGGAAGGTAAATTTGGGAATAAAACATTTTAGTACATATGGGGTTATGCTCCTGATAAAGAGTAAAATCTGTGCAACATCTTGTCTTTTGCTCCACAGGCCATAGTTATGGAGGTATAACGTGGATTTTTTGTAACTATATTAATAAAATTAAAATTTGGGGAAATTTGAAGTTGTTTGCAATCTTATTCAAATATCACTACACAGATCCATTTCTGGTAATTAGGAAATTCAGATCAAAACTAAAATATCTGTTTATAGTTCACTTCCACACAGAGCAAGAAATTCAGATTTCTCTAAAGAAAGTTTTCAAAACAGAGGCCAGAATTCAGCTGTGAATGGTATAGTACCTTAAATTTAGGAAGTGCCAACTGGTGTCAGCTCTAACAACTTTCTCTCCTTCAGGACTAGAGCTCCATTCAGACTAAATTTCTTATATCTAGAGGGCTTCATAAGCGTATAATTTCCTATATCTATATGTATTTAGTTTCTGCTTTCAGATACAGTAAAGCTCAACAGCGAGAATCAATCTTTGATTTGGAAGCAAGATTTATGTCAGAAAAATGACATTGTATATATATTTTCATCAAAACCAAGAGCAGACAACAATTTTTCTAAGCTTAGAAGCATGAAATGTTCTCCAAGGTTAATTGTTTAGCCTATTAAAACTAATTTGCTTCCTTGTTTATAAAGCAGCAATCCATTAATGTGCAAAACAGTCTCACATAGTCTGTAGTAAAGAGTATCCACTGGGGAGAAAAAAATCCAGCAGTATGATAAATGAAGGTCACTTAAAGCAGTTTATTCCTAACTTGTGATTTAATTTGGTTTTTATATCTGAACTTAAGGTCCTGTATTTGGGTTTTTTTTTCACATTTCTAATATAGTTGCTTTTATTTTATTTTGAAAGTGGAGAGAAAGTTTCTGAATTTGGCTGTTGTACAGAACTGGCTTTTGCTAAAAATTAAGAAAGGCAGCTGCCTATGGCTGTTGGTCACCTGGGCCAGGCATGGTCCTGGTGTCTGCTTGACCTGTGCTGAAAGAGAAAAGGAAGAGCAACCCGTGCTGCCTTAACAGTTGATGTCTGGTGCTGGTTTTTGACTTTGCATGTCAAGGAATATTCTGGTAAATACCTGCATGACCCAAGACACCACAGTTCCTATTTCTGTCCCACTGATGGCAGCAGAAGCTGCTAGTGTTTAATTCAGAGTCTGAACCTGGGTTTCCTAACCTGGTCTCCTCTTTCCTGTTCATGATGTCAGCTCCAGCCCAAGCTCTCTGCATACCCCATTATGGGCCTTCAGGATGGGCATGCAGGGATTGGGTAGTGTTTATCCAGAGAATGAGAATGTAGTCAATGTGGGAAGGTGGAGTTTTCAAAGGAAAACTGCAGAATGGATAAATAGTTCCTGTTTCCTTTTGTCTTTGCTTATTCTTTTCTATCCCATTGGAACACTGTTAGATGTGGCTCTGCTGGTCCAAGAGTAAGTAGTAGAAGTTTTATGGCCAAGAAGGTTAAGATAATGAATGGTTGGACTCCAATTAAAGGATGTGAATAATATTGCTTTTCGTGTTGGTGGTTTGTATTGCAGGTGACTTTGGCTTGCTATGATTATGTGAGATGGTAGTCAGCAGGACTAATAGAGGGGATAAGATTTGGTCAATGCCAGTTCTTTGGGCTAGGGTTTTGAGGGAGGGTTATGCTAGGAGTAGTCATTGTAGGCTGAGGATGGTGATTAGGAGCTTATGTGAGGTGGACTTAGTTCACAGGAATTTTGGGTAGGGGTGTAGGAAGACCATGGGGAGGAATGCAATCACTGATTTTTCATATTGTAGGAGGTTTAGGTTATGTAAGCAGTCAGAACCACAGATTCATGTAGAGGCAATGTTGCTAGGCCTGTGTATACTTTGCAGGCAGACAATACTAACGTGAGTAGGGTTATTAGTGTGGATGGCCTTGCTTGGTGTCCAGTAAGCCACATTAATAGGGCACTTGTCCTCTTCTTGACCATGATTAATGCATGATCTACCGGACAATGAGACATTATCCAACTGACCCTTCCCACATCATGCCTCCTTGTGACAATAGCAATCACAATAAAACTAGGACTCGTATCGTTCTACTCATGATTCCCAGAAGTGCTTCACGGGTCATCCCTAACCACTGTTTAATGAAATTTTCCCCAATCACCACTCTCTTCCTAACATCTCACTCACTGAACCCAACACTACCAACTGCTATAGTCATCACTTCAGCAGCCCCATTGGGAAAAACAGAACCAAAATAAACACAAATCTGAAAAATCCTAGCCTTCTCATCATCTAGTCTTCATCTTAGGCTGAATAGCCATTAGCATCATCTATCCATCAAAGCTCACCCCACCAACTTCCTTTCTATAGTCCCTTAAGACCACCACTCAGCACAACCAAAGCTTTAAAACTGTCAGCAATAAGAACCACACCTCTGCGACGCACAGAAGTGGTTTGTGTGATCTAAGGACCTCCACCACAACAGTAAGGAATTCAGTCCCTGTATGACTAAAGTGGTTTTTGAATGAACCTTAAACGTCAGTGGGGAGAACTGGCAGCAATAGTGACATGGTGTAATAAGCAAAAAGGTATTTAGATGTGTTTACATAAGAAATATAAGGAGAACTGTATAATGATGAAAGTTTTAAAGATAGTGATACTGCTTTTTAAGAAAATACTTTATGGTTGACTAGAAAGGTTGTTGGCTGGCTCTTATTCATGGGACATTTAAAAGCATTAGTTAAACTATATCGAATTAGTAAGAATAAACAGAAAGAAAAAAGAACTGCCTATATCAAAGACATTATTACATGTGATAAAGAATGAAATGTGCATGGATAGCTCTTATGTATCATCCTATTCATCTGAGAACAACTTACACATATATTTGTAATAAATATGAAGAATTGCTTTCATTACATTTGATTTCAGCATGGGTGACATCTCAAATAGCCAGAAACTTCTGCCGTGTTCCTAGAAGTGATAGAGTTGTTTTATTTCCTTAAAATTATTCCAGCTAAAAACCAGGTTAGAGATAGATAATTTTTAGAGGCTGATAGTAAAATTACAAAAGTGTGGGTAGTTTATTTATTTATTTTGTTGACTGGCTTTTTTAGGGGCATTTAGACTTGGCAGCTATTTCCAATTTATGTTTGGAATGAAAGAAGTGAATTCTTCCATCCAAGCTGGTAATTATGAATTAAATGGAACACTTGGCATCTGTAACAAAGGAAAGATGAGAAGATGCTAAAGATAGGCATGTGAAATCATAGGATTAATTTAGGGTAAAAGAGATCTTGAAAGGTTATGTAGTCCAGCCTACTTCTTAAAGTGAGACTCATCTCAGAACTGGATCACATTCCTCAGGGTCAGAGTCAGTAGAGGTTTGGAAATCTCCAAATCTACGATGTCAGCCTTGCTGGGAAAGTTTTAACAATCTCAAAATTGGAAATGGAGTTAAGAATGAGGTTCAACTTTCAGATAAGATGTACTGAGGTAAGAGGCAGCTGAAAGAGTGTGTGAAGGCCTCAGTGCAGCTTGGAGGCTTCTTAATCAGAGATGATGGTAATCATCCTTTTTGATCAGAAATCCTCTGATCTGTTTATACGGGGCTGAGAGGGAAAGCAGTAGATCGAAGAATTTGTCAAACCTTGTTGGTTTTTGAAGCTCATACTCTTAAACCCATGAATTCCATAGAGGATTGTGGAAAGAACAGTATTACATCTGTCAGCTGATGATGAAAGAATAATGCAGATAGCTTTTTATTTGGTTTATAATCAAATTACATGTTTCAGGGCAGTATGTGGGAATCTTTTTTAACTTTTCCATGTATAGCTAATAAAAAATAGTGTAGTAAAGATAGCAATGGTTACAAACCATTCCATGAAAGAAGACACTTTTGGAAGCTGGACACCATATGAAGAGAATGTAAGTTCTGCAGTCCTGAGGGAAATCCCTCTTTCTATTGATGCTGGTTTTATTGATGCCCAAAACTAACTCACCAAACTGAGACACAGGAAGATTTGTTTAGAAAAGAGACATACCTTTCAACTGCAGAGGAGCATGAGGGTTAGAGAAGACCTTCCTTTGCTCTGTTTGGGCAGGGAGCAGATAAATGGGAGTGTGTTTTTTTTGGTAATGTGCTTCTCTGCAGCATGGGGCAATGAGTGTTGTGGTGAGGGCCACACGAGTGGACCAGGCCCCATGCGGAGCAGTACCTACAAGCCTCAACTCAGTCAAACCTGTGTTAAAACTCCACTTTTGCAGACAGGTTAATGTTACTGGATATTGTCTTCTCTTCCTTCTAAATTGCTTCTTAAGTGTGGCACTGTGGATTGACAGGAAAAATTCACTCTGAATTTGTTCAGGATAGAAAAGTAAGTGATATCTAAACACTACGTCATTTACACCTCTTGTTTATTTGAAGGTGTTTGTATGGGTTTTTTCACACTTGTGTCAGTGTTTTGCCTTCCTCAGGGGTGTGTCATCCATTCTCACAAAGGGCCTGTTGGAGGCTGAAGTTACAGTTACTACCTGGAGGGAGGGAATATAATTTGCTTAAGACTGGAAATACCTACCTGGAATTTATTGTATTATATTTTGTTTTCATACATTTTAAGAGCTCAAGAAGCTTGGATCAATTCACATTTTTACAAGACATTTGTTAATACATTGGTATCTTTGAAACTCAAATGGGCTTAGTAAGGAATTATTTATATTTGAAATATGCACTACAGAAGATGTGTTTGTCACATGGTGGCCAAAGAGTTATCTGTAAAGCATCTTCACGTAATGTCAAATATTCTACCTTAACTTCTAATGCCAACTACTCTCTTATTTTTTTTCTTTATTTTGCTGACACAGACAATAAATGTTTTCCACACAAGCAAGAACATTGATGGTGAGAATAGTTGTTTATTCAGCTCTCAAAATTTGGACTTTTTTTGAGATTTCTTGTCTTTATTTCTCCTTTTTAGCTCATGCGATCTTCACTTTTGTCTAACAATTTTAAAGCAAATGTTGCCTGTTCAAAGGAAAAGAAATTTCTGTGTCGTGTACCTCTGTTGAACCAACAGATTCAGTGCAGAACAGAGGCACTGAGGTTTACCCCAGGCAGCAAGCAAGCCCCAGGGAACCTCTCCCTCACTTCCTCACCAACAGGATCAGAGAGACAACTGGAAGGACAAAAGCTGGATGTGCTGGTTTGGCCAAATTGAGAGAGTAGGCAGGTTACCAACCACCCTTTTTCCACCAGGTTTGGAAAAAACCTCTTTTTTCTTGAAGGAAAGTGAAAGAGAGAAAAAACTCTTTATTTAACAAATACACAGGAAGAGGATAATAATGCTAAATAATAAAACCTTTCACCGTGGAGAAGATCCTGGGAAAATGTTAGTCCTCCCTTTGGTCTCCCTCCTCCTCGGAGCTGGGATGGGGTGAGTCCCCTCCTCCAGGGGCCACAGCCTTGGTGGACAACAGTCCCAATGTGTTCTGATGTTGAAGACAATCCAGCTGAGAAAGGGAAAAAATCTGAAATTCCAGGAAAAAAAAGTTCAGCTCTCTGGGGGAAGGAAAAAAACCCTGAAAGCTGAACAAGCAAGCAGGGTTCTTCTCCACTCCTCTCTCACCACAGCAGCTGCAGAAGGAAAAAACCCAGAGAAGTGTGGTAATCTGTCTGTGTTATCTCTGTGTATGTGTCCTTGAAAAGTACTGCTTTGAGAGTTTTCTCTCTCTCCAGTCAGGCTCAGTTTAAAAGCATAGAAAGACACAAAACTCGCTCCTGCGCATAGATCAGCAATAGGGAATACAATATCAAGTCACCCCCCAAGACACTGGAAAACTCACAGACTGAGATACAGACAATTTAATAGAGAAAACAAAATTCATGTACTCAAGCAAAGCAAGGAATTATTTCACTGCTTCCCATTTCAGGCAGGTGTTCAGCCATCTCCAGGAGAGCAGGGCTTCATTGTGTGTAATGCTTGGATAGACAAATGCCATCACTCCAAATGCTCCCCCCTTCCTCCTTCTTCCCCCATCTTTATGTACTGAGCATGATACGATATGGTCTGGATGGTCTGGAATACCCTCCTGGTCAGTTGGGGTCACCTGTCCCAGCTGTGCCTCCTCCCAACCTCCCATGCAACCCCAACTCCCTCACCAGTGTGGAAGTACAAACAGCAGAAAAGGCCTTGGCTCTGTGTGAGCCCTGCTCAGCATTAAAAAAACTGTGTTATCAACCCTGCGTTCAGCACAAATCCAAAACACAGCCCCATGCCAGCCGCTGTGGAGAAAATTAGCTCTACCCCAGTCGAAACCAGCACAGGCAGACAAAAAGTGGTTCAGTCTTGCACAGGCTTAATTAATGAAGACAACACAGTTATAATTACATAATAAAATGCAGGGTGTTATCAGTATTTATCACAAGGAAAGATCAAAAGCCCAGAGAAAAACATGTTGACAGAAAATGAAATGTACTTTTTATCTTTCCTTATCATGAAATAGTGTTGGCATTTGGCTCTGTCTTTCCTCAAGGTGACTGCAACCTGAATTTGTTAGATTTGTTGAATAAAAAATATGAACTAGAGAAGCATTTAAGATCTGATATGAGGGCTGGATATGATAAACATGAACTTAGATTAATTAGTCTAACTTTGTTTTTAAAAGTTATCATTATCAAAAATACTAATTCTTACACAAACCTAGAGGAGTGTGTTAGCCTTGAGAGACATGATCCTTCTGACTAGATTGCATTGTCTTATTAGTTGTTTTCTGCCAGGTTCTAAATTTTTGTTTCTTACTGCATAAAAAGAACATTTTGTGATATTGCAACATCTGCTTGTCAAAATTTAGCTGGATCAAAATTATCTTTGCAGATTTTATAATTTTTTTTCCCCTGGTCTTGCACTAAGAAGTAGTATTTAACCTTAGTCTAAACTCCTGATATGTTTTCCTTTCTTAACACAACTCTTTGGCAGGTTAACAGAATGGGGTGATGCATGTCTCATGAGCAGAATTCAGTTATCTCTATTTTTTTTTCAGGGTATATAGATAACTATTGCATAATATTCAAATGCTGGTTTGAAGAATGTTAATGCAGATCTTTAGAGTATTTGGGTGAGTCCTGAACACCAGTAAATCTTCTCAAAATTCATGAAAGTTTAGGGGATATTGTCAACCTCATTTTATAAAACTGAGTCACAGAGACAATTGAGACTTCAGCAACTGAGACACCCAATATATTTTTTAGAGTGCTTAACATTACGTAACTGTACATGTATATACATGTATGTATATACATACTGTATATGAACAGCAATTAAATAGTGCCTTTGATTGTAGGCTGGATTGCTTGGTTATTCTTTAATTCAAACCTTAAAGAAAGACAACTTTAGAAATGTAAAGTCTAGAAGAAAGGATCAGCAGGCTAATAAATGTCTAGTATACCTGGAAGTATCCTGTAAAACTCCATGACAAAGTAGGAAGAAAATGTCTAATCATCTAATCATTTAATTTCCTAATCTTCTCATTGTCTAGCTAGACTCTAAGTTTGTAATTTTGCATCTAATTTTCATTATGGACAGGAATCTCTTTGCAGCATGACATTGGTTCTTTCACAGAAGTACTGAATCATGGAGAGATTTAGAGCAAAAGTAAAATACTGTCATGCAATTATTTTATGGTCTCTTTCCAATTTGTCAGAGTTTTTGGAGGACAGAAGGGTTGAGACAACACTGATAAAGTGAAAATACAGATTATTTAACACTTCCATAAATTAAACTGTAAGAGCATGCATAATGTGTTTGAAAGTTTAGAAAACTTGTTAAGTGTGGCCTGGAGAGAGCAGGGACAGCTGGGAAGAGCAGAAGGCAAAGTGGAGGTGATTTGAGAATGATATGCTTCATATATCCCTGAAACTGACATTGTGGCACAGGTCTGTGAGTGCAAAGCAGGGTTACCTGCATGTATCAATCAGTTACTGAACAGTTTAGGCTTGTCTGATTGGTAAAGCATATGTGCCAAGTTGAAAAAATACAGCAAAACACATTTTTGTATTACAATATGATTGCCTCTAGTGTCTAATCTAATATCTAATCATCTAATGTAAATAGGGAATAGCTCCACTGATTAAGAAGCACTAAAATACTTAAAAATTTTCTGAGATGAGGGTCAGGCTCAGTGTCTTTCTCCTATATGGAGTGCTTGTAATCTCACAGTTAAAGTATTTGAGTCTGCAAAAGTTTTTGCGAACATTCTTTGACTACTCCTTCATAACATGACAAGCTTCTCTTTTGTAAGCTGTGCTTTTTTGCAAATGAAACTCACTTGTTACTGCTGCAGTTTGGGTATTTGCACTTCTCCCTGTGTACACCAGCATCTGGGACAAGGGAATGAGGCACTGGGGAACAATCTTCAGCATTTATCTGTTTAGAAATTCATTACATTCTGTGGCAAATGCACACTTCTGTCTGATTAACTATTTAAACTTTGGAACATTCAATTATTTAGGAAAGTAAACCTTTTTGGGTGTAAATATTAAATATGTTTTTATGTAGTAGCCATTAATTCAGCAATGCAGAAATGTGTACAGTTCTGTTTTGTTTTCTATCTGTGCACCTGTGTTGCTGAGTTGGACATCTCTTTCTGCATATGAGACATGGAAACTATCAGAGGTTCTAGACCTTGATGTTGCTAATAAGAGACTTTGTTTTACTTCAGACATGAAGAGTATACTGAATACTAGCATGCCATGAAGTCTCTGTACTGCAACCACTATGCTCACAAAACTCCTGCTCAATTTAAAGGAATTTTGAATTCAAGTTTTTGATTTGATAGTCACTATTTGATTGTTTTCTGACTTGTTTGAAGTAAAGAATTTTAAGAGTCTGTCTTGGTTTTTAAATCTACATGCATTAATATATGAACTGATGCTGGAAAATGTAGCTGTTTTTGAACAACCTGACACTTAAGGGTGTTGCACTTTAGTTCATTGTAGAGGCCGGTGGGCCTGCTGAGAAAGCTTCCCCAGAATGCTCTGTTCTGTTAATGTTCCCCAGTTCTGCTCCCCTGGTTGCCTCCGTTGGTGGCTACAACCCCTGTTACTTGATATGCCCTGGGAGGTGCTTCATCCGTCCCCTTACCCTGGACCCCTCATTGTTCTCCCCCAAAGACTTCCCTGAACCCTGAAATGGGTGAGGACACATTAAATCTGTCCTGTAGAACCCTATGCAAAGGCTCTTGCTGCTCACTTCACCATCGAACTGTTTTAGCCAGCTATTTGGTCAGTGTGTGTGTGCTGGCTGCACCGGGCGGCTTTCTCCGGGCGACGCTTTCAGGAAGGTCGCAACATGGAACCAGCTAAGAAGAAAGCAACAAATGGCACCCGAACAGGGACTCTCTTGGAACACTCAAGAGGGGTGGCTGAAGCCTTAGTGGTATCATTAAAGGATAAGCAGAAGTGTTTTAACTGTAGAAAACCTGGACATTTTATAAAAGACTGCTCAAAACACCATGTAGCCAAAGACTCTCATCGACCTGTAGGGTACCCACGCCAACACCCGCCTGGCAGAGTGAGGGACAGCCCTGTGCTACACGTTTTTATGAGCAGTGTTTGCCTCAGCCCACGCAGGAGAGAAAGCCAAAGATGCCATCTGACACTTCCTCCTGGCGTTGGCCACCCTGGGCATCCCTGCAGACCCGAGGTAGCTTCCAGAAAAGAACATCAAACCCTACACCAGCCCAGCAAACACTGCCCCCATGGACACAACCTCACCAGAAACCAACAAAGAACAACTTAAAGACCAAAGAAATGCAGCCCAAAGACAGTGCAGATTTCCATTACAGACAACGACCCGCCATCCTGTCACCAGAATTTCAACCACGACATCAACCGGATAACCCATTGCGGTGCCTCCTTAAGTCTTTCCCAAATTGCCTTCATTATAGCAGTCCCTACCCCGTTCATCCCCCTGTTGCTTTCCCACCAGCTAATGCTCCCTACCTCCACCCCTTTGTGTTGCCCTTCCTGCTGCCTCGCTCCCCGATACCCCTTTTGGGATGCTTTCTGTTGCATTGCACTCCTGTTTTATTCACCCCCCGTTACCCCTTCCTCAGCCATGTAACCCTATACCCCTCTCACCTCACTACCACATTACTCTCTCTCCCTCCCCTTTTTCCCAAGCTTTTAACTAATAAAGAAAAGGAAATGCAAAGAGAGAGGGTTAGGAAGATCCCCCTCATGAAATTTTGCAAATTGTTTAACAATCTTGTTTGAAAACCCCCAGAGAAGCAGCTACCTGAGCCCGTACCCACACCCAACACCATGATGCCCAGCACCTGCCTCCCTACTTTCCTCCGGATGCTCTTGACAACATTGGCCGTGGATGCTTGGTTGGTAGCACAACCCAAGAAGAACGTATAGTGAAAGCATCCATGCCAGCATCCAAAAGATGAAAGTCTTCATCATCAACTTGAAGAAAGAAAAAAACCACCAGAGTGGTTTGAGGACTTGCTGGGACACTAGACTCATGAGGTGGTTAGCCTCCCTGTTAAAAGTTGTCTTATAGATTCCTTGAATTGTTTTTTGTTGTTTTTTGTGTGCTCAGCTGCTTAAAATCTTTGCTTTTGAGAACCCTAAGAAAGGTCCTTTTGATTAGTAAAGAAGGGGGAGCTGTAGAGGCCGGTGGGCCTGCTGAGAAAGCTTCCCCAGAATGCTCTGTTCTGTTATGCTAATGTTCCCCAGTTCTGCTCCTCTGGTTGGCTCCATCGGTGGCTACAACCCTTGTTACTTGATACACCCTGGGAGTCGCTTCATCAGTTCCCTGACCCTGGGCCCCTCTTTGTTCTCCCCCAAAGACTTCCCTGAACTCTTGCATGGGTGAGGACACATTAAATCTGTCCTATAGAACCCTATGCAAAGACTCTTGCTGCTCATTTCATCGTCAGACTGTTTTAGCCAGCGATCTGGCCTGTGTGCGCTGGCTGCACCGGGCGACTTTGTCCTGGAGATGCTTTTAGAAAGGTCGCAACATGAAACCAGCTAAGAAGAACACGACAGTTCACAGATTAATTTGTAATTAAAACAGGGTTATTTGTGAAACCTGTTGAAATAATAATTCTGGCTCAGAAATTTTAAGGGCATTTTGGTAGGATGGGTTGACTTAAGTGTCTAGCTGTAAAAGAAAAAAGCAGAAACTTAATGAAAAATGTAAGACAAGGCAGTAAGTAAAGCAATTTATTTTTTTGTGTACTGAACGGGACATAACAAAATGAGAATGCTCATACCAAAACTGTAACATGGGAGTGTTAAATGAAGAATGAGTGCTAAATTATATCACACATTAAATTTTTCATTTGCCTCATAAGTACAATAATTGCAAGCCCTTTAACTTTTATGGCCCACATCTGGATCTTGGCATAGTATTCTTGAGAGGGTAATCCTGAATGAGGCTGGAATATTTTTAAATAACAGCTTTGAAAGAAAGGAAAAACTGAGGACACCTTGCTTGAAGGTCTCCCTTAACAGCTTTTGTTGATCCCATAATCAAATGACAGAAAATGCTCAGGGTGTTATGCACACTACAAAAGTGAGGTACCATGGTTGATGACATAGCACAGGAACCTAACTGGTTGTCTCTGAACACAGCTTGGCACTAATCATGAGATAAAGTCCTCAACATCAGGCAGGGAAGAAAAGGTGTGATATTATATTAGTTAAGTTTACCCTTTGCAGCAGATTTTAAAGTTACTTGGACTGTAAAATTTTTAAGATGTGGCTTGAATTGAGTATAAATTAGTTGCCCATCTTGCAAGAACTCTATTAGTTAATTTACAGCTATGTCAGTTGACAGTCTTTTCCCTCCATTGGGCTGATCGAGTATTAAATTCTCTTACTCTGCAGATTTTGTAAAACTGGTTGTTAGGGAGCTGTTCTAGCACAGAAGTATAAGGCAAATACTTCTCCTTCCCCTTCCCCATTGCATGCCGTGCACAAGAATATGTCAACAGTAAGTAGAATCAGCCTGCTTAAAATCAGCAGGATTTTAATTTGGAGGATGTTCCTATGACACCAAAGCTGAGGTTTGCATCTGATGTAACTGCCTTTCCACAAGGGTTTTATCAGCTAGAACACACTGTGTATTTTCACTTGTGAGCATTTTTAATCAATCAGTATTTGTGTCAAAGATGCAATCTAGCCATACAGGTCTGTGTCAAGCACATTCTACAGATCTCTTCACTTTCCTAAATAGAGGAGGCCTCTATCTAAGTGATTTCCAAGGGAAATTGCTGAGTACAGTGACTGGCACATCTTAAGAAGGGATGAAATGTTGGAAACCTTCAAGCATCTAGAAAAGGGTCTGAGCACTTTGGGTTCGCACAGTGAGTGGAAATTCTGGGTTTGCCTCCTCCAAGAGGAAGCCACTCTGTATACACCCAGACTGCTCTGTGGCCTGGCCTGGAATTTGGAAATGGGTATCTGCTTTGAAACTGCTTCCCTGCCCAATGCAAAGCACATATGCAGATTCAGCTGAAATGCTTCAGGCTCTGCAGCCCTGGGCTGGAAATGGGTGCTGGGAGAGGCAGGCACCATGGTTTACCTTTTATCTCATTGTGAATAACTTATATCATTTTTAAATTGTTGTTAGGGAAATTAATTATCAGTAGTTTAAATTCAGATCTAATTGCAGGTCGTTCAAACAGCATTTTGTGTTCCTTTTTTTTTTTTTTAATAAAGTTTATCATCTGCATCATAAAACTGCAAGTGCAGAGTGTTTAGGAAAGGAGTCAGAATTCTCTTAAATGTTACTGAGAAGAAATTAAGACAGTTTTACTGGCTTATAAGGCCAAGGTGACAACACCTTTTGAGACCAAAAGGAAACAAAATAGTATTTTTGTCATCATTACATCCTATAATACCTGGCCCATATAATAGCCAGAGCCTGGCCAGAAGATAATTGCATATTGAGGAGGAGGTGATCCCTGTAAGAGCTACCCTGAGCAGGTGCACTGTGCCACATTCACAGCTGGGCCTTCAGGGCTGTGCTGCTTTGCACAAATTGCCTGGCTTCAGGATGAATGCAGCCAGCTCACTGAAATGGAGAAACCTTCAGACAGTTGCCACTGGGTACTAGTGATTACATCACTTGTGTGCCCCTGTCTGTGTCTAACCGTGCAGCAAGAAGTTCTCCTGTGAGTATCCTTCCTGCTTGTCAATAGGAGGAGTGAATATAAGATGGTGAATATAATTCCATATAAGAAAATCCTATAATAGTTTGAATGATCCAAATTATGGGAATCTCTTTTAAACCTAGGGTCTGCACAGAGTGCTGTGTGTGGGTGGGAGGTCCTCCACTACTTTGGGTTCTCAATATAGAATCAGAGAATCAAGGAGTGGTTCGAGTTGGAAGAGACTTTAAAGATCATTGTCTTAGGGTGATTTAATGTTGTATTCCCTACCATGGCTCTATGCCCAGAAATTAGTTCTATGCTTTTTCATGCTTTTAACCTGAGCCTGGGAGAGAGGAAAAAAAAAAACAAACTGAAACTGAGCAAGACTTCTCAAAACAGTTTTGTGTTTTGCAGGACAGACAGAGATAACACAGGCTCTCGCTCTCTGGGCATTGCTTTTCTGCGGCAGTGGGGAGAGGAGCGCGGAAGCCCCCTGCTTGCTTGTTCAGCCAGTTTTTTCCCATTTTTTTCATCCCTCTGGAGAGAGAGACGGAGAGTTGGAATTCTTTGTTTCCTTGGGATTTTGGATTTTCCTTTTTCCTCTGCTAGTTTGTCTTCAGCATTGGACCACATCAGAGCTGCTCTCCACAGAGGCCTGGACCCTGAAGAAGAGGTGGAGGGGGCCCATCCTGTTCCAGTTCCGAGGGAGACAAAGGGACGACTGTAACAATTTTCCCAGGTGTTCCTCTCTACAGCGAGAAGTTTCATTATCTAACATTATTATCCTTTTCCCATGTGTTTGTTAAATAAAAGTTTTATCACCTTCACTTTCCTTCGGGGAGAGTAATATTTTTTCCGAACCTGGTGGGGGGAGGGGTGGTTTATAATCTGCCTTTTCTCGGAGTATATGTTTGTAAATTTGGCCAAACTGATACAATCATCTAGTTCCAACCCTCCTGCCGTGGACAAGGATGCTTTTCACCAAATCAAGTTGTTCAGGGCCCCATTCAACCTGGCCTTGAATACTTCTAAGAACGAGACAGCCACAATTCCTCTGACAATCTCTTCCAGTGTCTCACTGTCATCACAGTTAAGAATTCCTTCTTAAGATCTAAACGTAACCCACCCTCTTTCAGGTTAGAGCCATTCCTCTTGTCCTTTCTCTGCATGTCCTAGCCAAAATTCCCTCTTTAGCTCTCCTATAGCCTCTTTCAAGTACTGGAAGTTGCTATAAAATCTTCCTGGAGCCTTCTCTTCTCCCGATTTACAACCCCAATCCCTCAGGCTGTTTTCATAGGAGGGATATTCCAGCCCTCTGATCATTTTCATAGCCTACCTCTGGTCTAATTCCAAGAAATCCACATCCCTCTTATGTTGGGTGCCACAGAGGTGGATGCAGAACTCCAGGCGGGGTCTCACAAGGGCCAAGTAGAAGAGCAGAATCCCCTCCACCCTGCTGGCCACACTGCTTTTGATACAGTACAGAATATGATTGGATTTCTGAGCTACATGTGCACATTGCTGGCTCATACTGAGCTTCTTGTCCACCAACACTGCAAAGTTCTTCTACCCAGGACTGTTCTTGATCCATTCCCTGCCCAGCCTGTATTTGCATTTGGGATTGTCCCAGTCCCAGTGTAGGACCTTGCACTTGATTTTGTTGAACTTCATGAGATTTGCACAGATCTACTTTTCGAGTTTGTAAGGGTCCCTCTGGACCTCCCATCCTGTCCCTGCAGTGTGTTGACAGGACCACCCTGCTTAGTGCTGTTGGAAACATTGTTGAGGGTGTGGTTGATTCTGTTGTCCACATGGCTGACAGAGATGTTAAATAACACCGATCCCAATGCCAACCCCTGAGGTATGCAATTACAATAAATATAGGGAATTTGTGAACAAAATTTATAAGTACAGATCAGATGTGCTAGCTAAAATGGCAGACAACTGCATTCTTCCCAAGAATTGGTGAATCTGTAGTTAAGAACTACCTACCATTAGATACCATTCTCTGAACAGCTATTTACCTTTAATAATTCTTTTAAAGACCCATAACAGCATATGTTGACAGGGAATACCAACTTGGAATTTCTGTTCCAAGAAGAACTATTGCCCATAGTACATAAAATCAACTATGACTTTGCCTTGCTGACCTTGCATTGCCTTGTTGTATTGAGGTATGTCCTAGCTTTATTTATTGCTACAGATAAGTTGGTCATTTTTTATTTCATTCAACTTGGAAATTGTATTGTAGCAATGAGGAAAAGGGAAAAACAAACTCCCATGTGACTGGCTGCAGAAGCGGTGACAATCAATGGATAATTTACAATGGTATTTTTGTGATTGCTCGTCACAGAGCATGTGAGTAAACACAGATTGGTAATATCTAATCACAGTGGAGGAAAGGATCAGGCTTTTACAGAAGACTGTATGCAAAGACAAACTGATGTCATGCAGTTGGGGAACAAAAGGAGATTATTTGGGTAGTACTAACAAATGTATTATTTAAAATCTGAATGAGAATTCTTGGGCTTGGTGATTGAGAAACTTCAGCTGTAGTTGGGTGGCTTTTTGACTCCACTCATAAAAAGAAGATAGAGATTCTCTAATCTCTATCTAATCTCTCATGACCAGAAGAAGAGCTAAGAACCAAAAATGATAATTCTATGAAAGACAGTGAAGGATAAGCAGTTTAAATTAGAGAAGATAAAACTAACATGGAAGAGAACGTTTCAAGTACAAGCAGTTCTCTACTAAAAATAACAGCAATCAACTATTATGACTATCATTAAAGAACTGGGCAGAAAGAAACTAGTTGGTTTGTTCTGAAGGAGTCTAAGGTTCAGTATTTGTTCTAGATGTGATTACATTACAACATTATAGAATAACATTACAAGAGGCTTTTAAGAGGTAATTAGCTAAAATCTGTCTGCGTCATAAGATCGTGCTTAAAATATAGAGGGTCTTCATGCAATTTGAGTCTAGTTCACTTTTATGAGATTTCTCTGACTTTGGAATAAGGAACGGTTTGAATCCCAAGCCAATACACAAGCTATACGGTAACTTCCTCTTCACAGGTGTTTGAGTTTAGCATAAGACCTGGCACATCAGCTGAGAGTATGGCAAATTAGTTAATCTAATTTGACTATAAAGAACATCATGATCCTTTCAACTTATCTCAGCACTCTGAGTCTGGAAAAGGTTCAGTGAGTTGTACTTGGCTAAATTTTCTGGCAAAAATCTTGTTTGTGAAACTTCCGCCTCTTTGTGCCAGCGGCAACAGAAATAGCAATACAAAAATGAATTTGTGCCTTCTTCTTCCACTAGTTTTGTGTAATTTACAGATGCATCTTTTGGAGGAGCCCATATGAATTGTTAGATTTCTTTTAGTTTAATTCACTCTCTGCAAATATGAATACCTTAGGCTGAAGGTGCATTTAATTCTTTTTCAAACATATGGTAATAAGATCAAGGTGTCCTGGTATGAGGAACCTGATTATGAAACTGAGGGTTTCATGCAGAAACTTCGTACTTCCTAATTGACACTGCAGGAACTTAATGTAGAGTCAAGATTTACTTGTGCAATGTATTTGGAACTCTGCCCATAGCAATTTAAAAATAAATTAATTATGTACCACATGCAGTTTTGCCCCTGCGCGAATGGCGAGTCTAAGAATGTTACATTTGTCTACTTTTAGTTTTGCTTTTCCACTCTGCATAATGAAAGGATATGAACACTAAATAGACCTGGTCTTCATGAAATATTTATGTTCATAAATACTTCCTTTTCTCTGTTGCTAGTGGCACCCTGCTAAGATACACATGCTTTAGTAATATTATTTTTTAATTGATGTCAGAAGCACTAGTAGCTGTTGTCGTTGGAATGGCTATGCAGTTTCTTCTTCTCTCTGTTTTCTCAGAAGCAATTTCTGAAAGAAAATGTCAGAATGTCAACCATTTCTGACAGAAAAAATTTAGAAACAGTGTTAAGAATATGTAGTTTTTTGGTATTTATGACTTTGGAAGATAGAGAATGCAAAAGGACAATTTAACTTCCTAAAAAATGTCTGTCTGTCCTTGTTTCCAGAGCAAACTTTAGATTTCTCATTCCCAACAAAATATATTACTGCTTTAAAAAAACAAATATATAAGAATAAATAAAATTTTTGCTTCGTTATTTGGCTTTTTGTCCCTTCCATACTTGAGATACTTTATCAAGATGCTTTGCAAATATTAACTTAGAGCATGTAGAAGAAAAAAGGACTGACTAGGTAAGTGAGCTGCTGGCTCTACATTTATCAGCCATTCATGCCTTCATGACTGAATATTTGCACTTTCCTTGTGAGTGGATGTTGGTTAGCCATGTGCAGCTGAGCCTCTGAGGAGTAATTGAAACTTTTAGATAATAAGTTTTTGTAAAGAATAATAGAGGCTTTCCTAGCACTCCTGCATTTGTGGAATGTCTCCAGATAATATTGAAATGGCATGGTAGGATTTCAATAATTAGAAATTGTTTATTAAAAGAAAGCATAGGCCAGGAAATGAAGCTACCTGTCACTTAGAACTATGAGAAAATTGTAAGTGAAATATATTACCCACCAGAGAAAATAAATTCTTTGTTTGAAGGTCAACATTTATTAATCCTTAGGAATCAAAGTAATGACGATAATTGTATTCTTACCTTAAGTATCAAGTATAATTCCCAGGGATGAAGAAAATTTCACTCGTGGGCAGCTAATTAGCCACTGTGCAGTTTTGGTACAGTACAAAACCAGCTCATTCCAATTTGCCTCCTGTAGAGGTCTAAGAGGTTGATGTGATAACCTTAGAGAATGTATGTTACACTATAAACATGCAAGTTTTTCTTCATCTAGCTCTCTGGCACCATAGTAAGATACTCTCACACAGATTTTTCTCAGTGTAAAGGACAAAAGAAAGTCTCCTTTCTGAAGTGAAGCACAGAGGGGTGGTTGTTGGGTGGTTTTGTGCATTCCAAATGCGTACCCTTCCTCATGCCTTTTCCGCAGATGTAAGACCACAACATGGAAACTGGAATAGTACAAGAAGACTGAATACCATCTCATTTTTCCTCAGTGCATTTCTTTAAAATAGTCATTCAACATCTGCATTTTAAACCTTCTGTTGATGTAAGTGCTTATTCCTGAATTAACTGTTGTATTTCAAAAAACTTGCCTCCATTAATTTATGAAGAGGAAAACTGATCATTATCAATGGCACAGAAGAAGAGAACTGTGGCATGGGTCACATGGGTCTGATTCTTAGCTGTGCTGCAGACTTGGTTTTTGATATTGCAAATGATTGTCCTCTAGCTCCTATCAATTCCTGCAAAAGGTAAACTGCAGATTACTGCATCACTCCATGTGGACCTAGTGTATGGAACACAGGAAGGAGCAGGAAGGGAGGAAGGGAGCGTTCCTTAGGTCACCACAGACAAAATGGAGATAATACAATTGCTGTATTACATTCTTACTGTATTATATCTCATTTATAACTTGGAGCAATTTACTTGGAGCAAAGTAAAATCTCTAGAGCAGCATTGTACTTTTTATTGTCTTATACTTACTCTTCAACACCAGATTGCAAGGTAGCAATACCACTTTAGTGCTGGCCAGAGCTCCTGATGAGTTCTGTAATGCGAACAATAGCAATCAGAGCAGGAAGGAAATAACACATTGCAAACCGGGGTTAAAATGATATGTGAAAACGTAAAAGAATTACAAAAAAAACCCACCCAGAAAAAAAACCCAAAACAACAAACCAACAAACCCAAGCAAACAAAAAAAAATTGCTTATTTCTCTATAGTCAAGTGTTTCTAGAGTTTTCTATAGCATTTTTTATAGTTTCATCGATCAGATGCAAGAGAAATTATAACATTCCCTCTTGGCAAAATGAGAAATGAGAACTAATGGCAGCCCTCTTGGGTCCCCCTGTTTCAATTTTCTTTCTACATGTTGTGATCACCTATGAATAAATTGGACATTAATTTTGAAGTCCAGCGGAATAGTTAAATGGTATGCAGTTTATCAGGAGCAGATGATTCTTATGAATAGTTGCTTATAATTCTCTGATTTAATAGAGATATTTTTCATTCAGACTTTCTGCCTGACTCTGAAGTTCACAATGATTTTTCTGCCACAGAAATATTTGTGCAAGGGTAATTTCAGTCCTGAAAGGAAAAAGAGCTGCTATAATGCAGGTAGCATACCTAGGTCACTATTTCAGAGAGAAATCACTGCGGCACTTTATTTAACTCTCTCCAAAAGACTTTGATGGTTGATCCCATCACTGCTGAAGGACAGCAATACCTACTGTCTGAGACAGAGTTTTCCATCAATATTGTAAAAGGAAATAATGTTTCCCCTCTTCCTCACAATTGTTGTTTGCAACGTAGTGTGTACAAACAAGGCATTCTTATTTGTTCAGGTAATTCAAACAGATGGATTTAATTCCTGTTTAAGAAATAGTTCAGGAATCAACTGGGATTTTTTCTGTTTGAATCATAAGACATAAGACATAATGAGATAAGAGTACAATCCCCTTGGGAAGAGACATTCACAAGCAATAAGTTCTAAATAGGGATTTTGGGGGACAGAGTAGAAGAGGAAGGTATGTTCTGGGCAGTAGACAAATGGTGCTTGTCTTGACACTGTCTTGACAGTGAGATTTTGAAAATATTAGTCTGTTAGGTAAATGTGTCTTGGGGCTTGTGAACAGATAATAGCTAGTTTGTGTGCAGGATAGCTCCATAAACCCATTTCTGATTTACGTTTTTCCAGTCACTCCTGTTTCCTCTCTCAGGAAAGAGCACAGACTGTGATACCAGAACATATGTGTGTTTAACCTAGTAGATGTGGCTGAAATCTGTCTTAAGTGCTGCTAGCTTTTAGGTTAAATAGTCAGTATTAATTAGAAGAGCTGTAGTCTTTAATGCTGTGCCTAGATATGACATTGCTGTTAGCTCTAGTTGGCAAAGACATCTGCTCTGAGAATTTAGTGCTGCAGTATTCCTTAAGAACTGGAGATGAAAAATGTTTTCAAGAAGCACTGGATTTTTTCATCTTGCACATTGCTTTGAAAATTTACCCAATGAGAGGTATTTAAACACCACATTGTTTTAAAAATTATATGTGTTTTTATTTTTCTGTTATTTCTTCTTTGCACTTTACATTTGCAGTCAGAGGTAATGAGGATGAGCACAGGGGAGTTGTTTAGTAAAAGATAACAGCTTTTAGATGTCTTCAGTTACATCTTTTATTGAAAACACTCAAAGTCTATGCATGAAGTTAAGATATCATATTCAGGTTTCTTGAAGTAGGTTTAGTCCTCCTGGATGCTGCTTACCAGTAGATTAAGGGAGTCATAACGAAAAATGCAGTATTTGCATCAATTTCAGTAATGGTTAGACATTGCACTGGTCCAACATTTTCTGAGCTGTTCTTCGTGGTTGCAATTGAAGACGTTTTTAAGGTAATTTAGGCAAAACTATTTTGTTTCCTGGACATTGTATAGTCCCTATTTGCTGCAATCCATGAAGTTGTGCTTCCAGTTGTCAAGGAAGCTCTCTCTGTCCCAGGTTGTTTTTAGTGACCAAAAGTGGTCAAATTCCATTCCAGTATACATCTCACATCAACAAAAATAGATGCAGGTAACCTTATAAAAGTGACTTTCGTTTTCTTTTTGTGTCTTTGTCTAAATGTGATTCTCCCTTCAGGCTACAGCACTCGACTCAGACATATTGATGTCTGAACAGGTAAAAGTGCATATATATGTAGACCACTGTGAGTTTTTAAGGCAGAAAGCTGAAAAAATTAGATCTTTATTATACTAAATAACTGGAAAATCCGTTATTTGAAGAAAACCAGTAATGTGAGTATCATCTTCTTCAAAAGACATAAAAAGGCAATAAATGTGGATTACATGCTTTAATTATGGTCAACAGCTGGTCACTTCTTTTGTTTTTCTGGGTGGGACTGAAGCTCAGCTCTCCTATATCTTCCTGAATTTTTGACTTTCAACAGTGTAAAACAGTGTTTGACTTTTAACAGTTAAGTCCTAAGAGGAAACTACCATGTTTCAGGCGCTTACTGAGCTGTATTTTCCATATCTAATTTTCTGATAATCATTAAGTGGTGGTTATTAAACAGGTCATCTTGTAAATATTCACAATAAAATTTTTTATGTAATTAAGTATTTTGAATACAGCTTGATTGCTGTTCTGATTATCTAGCTGTTTGTTCATATATTGTATTTTTATATAATAACAGCACCTTGACATATGTTTATGGTTAGTTATACATAAGTGAGTTCGAAACAATGGCAGCTTTATGCTTGTAGGAGCCCTGGCTGGCAGTGGTCTGAGGGACTATAAACCCCATCCTGTACATGCTGAGAAAATGAGCAGAGCCTTGAACCAAATGAGTCCTCTTGTACACAGAACAGCCCCTCACTCTGCTTTGTGTCAGGCTAGTGCTCTGCTGCATTGACCTTGACAGTACTTCCTGTCTGCACTTGAGAAGACAACTCAGGATCTCACACATTTTGTTGTGTGCAAGAATTGCATTCCCTTCCAGCTTGTGTATCACACATTGTGAGACCTCTAAAGCTCTTTAAAATACTATGGATACAGATCTTCTATAAACAAGAACTGTTTCCAAGCCCAAGTGAATAAACAGAACTGCAAAGTGATTGTAATGCAGCTCCACTGATTTTACACATAATGGAACCTGACTAAGATGTCTTTGGCTCTGTTCATAAGTGGCAATCACTTTGCCTTTTCAAGTGTCTGGATAAGGCAAACTGCCTCCCATGGTCAGCTTCACAGAGTAAAATTTAAGGTCTGTCAATGTTTTTTGATTAACAAACACAACCAAAATACGCAGTGTGGCTATGTTCCCAGCTGTCTACAATCATTCAATGGAATCATGACTGGGATGGTTTTCAATTTAATCTATGGCTAAAAATTTGTTCCTTTTTCTATATTGTTTATTTTGGTATCAAGGTGTCTTTAGTATATCTCAGACTAGATATTGTAGTGTCTGTGGGGCTGGAAATATCAATCAATCATAGAATCATGCATTAAAATGAATTGGAAAGAACCCACAATGATCATAAAAATTCAACTGATGCTTCTGAGCAGGACAAGTCCAAGAGTCACACCATGTGCCCAATAGCACTGTCCAAAAGCTTCTTGAACTCTGTCAGGTTTGGTGCTATGACCATTTCTTTGGGGAGCTTGTTCCATTGCCCAACCACCCTCTGGGTGAAGAACCTTTCTTCTAATATCCAGCTTAGGCCTCCCCTGACATGACTTCAGACCATTCCCTCGGGTCCTGTCACTGTCACCACAGAGATCAGTGCCTGCCCCTCCTCTTCCCCTCACAAGGAAGCTGTAACTGCAGTGAGGTCTCCCCTCAGTCTCCTCCAGGCTGAACAGACCAAGTGCCCTCAGCCACTCCTCACACGGCTTCCCCTCAGGGCCCTTCCCCATCCCCGTGCCCTCCTTTGGACACTCTCTAACAGCTCAATGGCTTTTCTGTGCTCTGGCACCCAGACCTGCCCCCAGCACTCGAGGTGAGGCCGCCCCAGTGCAGAGCAGAGCGGGACAATCTCCTCCTTTGCCCGGCTGGTGATGCTGGGCCTGAGGCACCCCAGGACACGGGTGGCTCTCCTGGCTGCCAGGGCACTGCTGGCTCATGTTCAGCTTGACATTCACCAGGACCCCCAGGTCACTTTCCATGGCTCTGCTCTCCAGCCTCACATTCCCCAGCCTGTCAGTACATGCAGAGCTGCCCTGTCCCAGATGCAGAATCTGGCACTTGCCCTTGCTAAAATTCATATAGTTGGTGATTGCCTATTATTGAGCCTCCTCCAGACCTGTGGCTCACATGCCGGAGCACACAGATGCAGGGATGGCTCCAGCAGCCAACAGCAAGGAGTCGAGAAGGGTCTGTACATAGAGTTACGCAGAAAGCAGTTTATCGCTACAATTTGTGAAGGTTTACAGAGGCAAATGACCCCGAGCACGTGACAGATGGAGCTTAAGTACAGGGGTATGGCCATCACCAGGGAATCAGAACTGGGGTACATTACCATAACCAAACAAGGCATACTGGAAGAGGCTTCTTTCCTTCACCATAACTGCTAAGTCTTTGGCACCAGAGACTTTCTTACCAAGAGCCCTCTCTGTCTTTTGTACTACTGGTCAATCAACCACCACAATTTCCCATCTCCTTAATTTTTGTAGGTCTCTCTGCAGGGCCTTTCTATCATTGAGCAAGACAGAAACTCCTCCTGATTTACTACAATCAGCAAATTTAGATAGGGTGCCTTTGCAAGGCTCATGTTCTTGAATTTATTCCAAAGAATTTGGATCAGTTAGGAGATATCCCTGAGTGCAGAGATGGGTTGTCTACCTGTGTACTTTCACAGGAGTTGATTTTGACAGAGTTAGGTTATTTGAAAATGATAGTAGTAGGTGGTTAGAGTAATGAGGTCTCTCCCCTGAACCTCATTTTCTTCAGGATAAACAACTCCAGCTCCCTCAGCCACTCTTTAGAGAATTTACTTTCAGAAAGAACTGTAGGAGAAGTATCTTGAGAATTTGACTGTATAAAATAAAATATTAAAAAAGGTAGTTGTTGTAATGGGGAATAGTTACCACATGTAACCATTTACCACATGACAGCGATAAACGTTGGAAGGAAATATGAAGCGATATTTGATGGATGTTCAGAGATATTTATTTTTCAAGCTGCATGGATGGAGTTCCCAGGCAGACTCTTCCAGTCATGGGACCCTGAGCTCTTCCCAGGCCCAGGCACACAAACCACCCAATCAGGAACAGGTGTGGGGCACACGTGACATGGGAGCAGAGACAGGGACAAACCCGTACGTCCAAGGCCCCCCCAGCAGGACTTTGGTCGAGGTATCCCAACAGGTAGTTATACAATTTTCAATTTAATGAAAAGGAATTGCATACTCAAAAGGCCTTTTTGATCCAATTTCCCAAATATTAACACTGGATGAATGATAACGAATGATAAAAACAGCTATAGCTAGTTGTATAACTCAATATATAATGTTTATACATTTGAGGTACCCAGTTACATCAATATATGATATCGATAAATATATATAGTTGTTTATTTTAATGGTAGCTACTACTACCTTCTTCCTTGATTTTGATACCTTCTCTCCTGGATCAATACAAGAGACACAGTGATACAATGGTAGTGGAAACTTTTGATTTTGAATTAGTAAGAAGCCAAGATTTAATAAATTGACTGAAAGGGGGGCAAGTTGAAAATAAAAGAAGGCATCTGTGGTCAGGAAGAGCAAAATAGACTTACTGTGTCTGCTGGAAATGAAATCCTGTAAATAAGTAAAATTTTACTGTGCTCTGAGGCTCATAGAATACACATGTGAAAAAATGTCTAGGTCAGTATTACTGTCTGAGAATCATATATTTTAGGCAGCTGGAACAAATAACCTGAGATTTACTGGCCAAATCTGAAATTCAGTTCTGTATTCCCAATTTGATCCATTACTGAAGGAAAATACTGCTGAAATTTAGTTGTGATGAGGACCTGACTTTTGATACTGAGGTAATTCAAATTTATGTCTAATACAAACAGATTAAACCATCACAGTGAGCATTTATAGAAGAGTGTTGTCAAAAAACCTTCGAAACTAATATGGAGCAGGCAGTTTCTTTGTGGCCCACTAATTGCTGAATATATTCCATCTTAATCTATAGTGATGGCCCACTTTAAATATGACAAATTATCAGAAATGGAAATTAGTGAGAAACGAATTTGAAACAGATGGGAGGAAATGGTTTTTCAAGCACAAAATGCTAAGCTTTTGTAATGACTACAGAGGTGGGGTTCTTACGGAGGTAGTTTAAAAGGAAAGAATAATGTAATGTGTTACAACTTCAATGTGCTAAAAATCTAAAATTACATTGCATGGCCTTTCCTTAGTATCTCAGACCATACCTTGTTTTAGGCTGCTGTCTTTGCATCCCCCAAGCCATCTTTTACAGTGCTGTCCCTGATGTTGGAGAGAGACAGTAGATTGCTCACTATCATAATGATGCTAGAGATCTGGCCTCCACTGCCAGAGAGTTCTGTTTCTTTTTCTGAGAGGAAAGGAAATTATGGGAAAGTTGGTAAAAGAACAGTCTTACTGTTGGCCTAGGAGTCTAGAAATATATTTGAGTTGCATTTGAAATTTACTTCGTGAGCCACAACAGAAGAGAGTGACATGTGATCCTGCTCCATCAGGTTGTAAGCCCCAGGTTATTTTACCATAGTAAAATATTGAATCATAGATGAAAATTTTTTTACTATTACTGTGCCAATTCATGCTAAATGGTGTTGCTTGTTAACACTGCAGGAGTTTTCTGAAATACCTTAAAATTAATTTCTAGCACTTCAAGTAAACTGTATGGAAATATGGACTCACAGGAGCTCATTGGGTGTCAGTTCCTTGTACATCCAAGCAAATGATGAAATCCATTAGGAGTCAGAAGGAAATCTAAAGCACTGTAGATAAAGTAAACAGCAATGCTAAAATATGGATTCTTTGCTTTTCTAATTTGTTCTTTCTATTAACATGTATTATATAAATTTTGGGAGATGTGGAATCAATCATGATAAATAATGTAATTATATATATGAGAGGTTTATAGTGAACAAGAAACACAGCTGCTACTTGCAGATTTCCACTTTTAGAAAATTAGTGTTTTCCAGTATTACTTTAGAAAATGCTGCTATGATTCAACAGAGTGGTGTTCCTGTGAACAAGACCTAATGTTCCACTGTGCTTGTAAATCACTGTCGAAGCAATGAAATAGAGAAAGAAAATTAAGAACTTCTTTTGTCACTGAAATATACACTCTAGGCAGACAGCTTCAAGTTGATAGTTAGATGTTCTGATCAGCATCTGGGGAAAGACAAAAAAGACATCTTGGCTTTTTGTTCCCGGGTATGTCTTGTTCCGGAACTGGAATGCAGCTGCTTGTTTGGGTTCTGTGTCATCAATCTCAGGTGAAAACACAATAATATTTAAAAATATTCAGTTTCTTGAACACTTTCAATTAATTTCCTAAATGCTACCCCTGCTATGCAACCTTGCAACTACGTACAAAGATAAAGCTTTCAAATTATTCAAAGGCTTAGGAGGATTGTGTTGCACTCACATGTTTATATTTCAAATGCTTTCAGAATGTGATTTCTTAAGAGTTTTTATGGTTATGAAATATAACCTCATTTGCTAGCCAGACCCTGTATTATACTTGGGTTAAAATGAGAAGCACTTTTCAAGATTCATCATAAAGCAGTTAATATAGGGAGCACAGTAGAGAAAACTTATTCCTTGTTGAATTTAAAGCAGTTTTATTTATGAAAATCCTGATGCTTATGAAGCATAGTGGGCTTCTTTTCTGTTTGAGCAGCAGAGACGATGGTGGTGTATTGCTATGCCACCTACATTTTACAAGGCAGTGGGCTGTCTTGTTCAAAATAATCTGGTTTTCTCAATGCTCCTTGGCTTGGTAATGACTGTTGTTGCAGACCCTGATTATTATGAAAGGTTGTATAACAGTAGTAACAAAGTAGTTATGGAAACCCTTGTGGTTTTCAAAAATAATTATTTTCTTGGCTACATTTCAGTTTGTGATATGATAAGTGAGATTGCCTCATATTTCTATGAGTTTGGCAAAACTATAATTTTTGTACCAGTTGTGATAATTTTAGGCATGTTGTCTGCCTCTGAGATTGCTGCGTGCAAGGTTAAACTGACCCTGCTGCTGGTCAGGATGGGATTAGGTGCTATTATGCTCGAGGTTTACAGAGAAGATGTGGAAGGCAGTGCATTGTGTGGTGGCTGTAATGGCCTGAGGGAATCAGGCAGCAGAGAGACCTGTTCTCACCAATCTTCCGCTTGTATCTTCCTGAAAGCTCTCGAGGGTCTTTCAGGAGGTAATGGAGTTGAACTTTGGTTGTAGTAGCATTCACAGAATCCTTTAGTTTGGTAAAGACCTCTGAGATCCTCGAGTCCAACTTTTATCTGATCACCATCTTGTTAACTAAACTGTGGCACCAAGTCCAGCCATTTCTTGAACATCTATAGGGATGTGACTCCACCTCTGCCTTGGATAACCCCTTTCAATGCTTAGCCACCCATTTTGTGAAGAGACTTCTATTGATATCCCTTTATTTTATGGGAAATTAAGATCTTGTAAATATCCCTTGATGTCCCATTTTGTCTTATGGAAGGTATCTAGCTCAGTAAAAGTGTTTCATTTAACATAAGATGTTGAATAATTGACTAGCTGTCGCTTAAGATTGTTATTCAAGTAGTAGCAATATGAATGAAGTACAAGTAAGACAGAAGTATATTTATTTGCTTAGAGGGATCAATTGGTAGCAATAGACTAAAATCCAGCTCCCTCATTACATGTTTTTATGTGTTTTTTGAGCCTGATTCTCCTCAATAGAAGCAATAGTATGTGATGTATTGGAAAGAAAGAATATATGGCAACTATAAGAAGGGTGTGAAACATGATCTTTTCTTTAGGATGACAAAACCCAGAAAATATTTTTGGATATATGTATATCTACAAATTTTAATGTAGTCAAAGAGAAAGATAGCCAGTCAATTAGAGACAGTCAAGAATTTACCTGCCGGTTACTATATTTAAGTAAATGTATAATTAATTTTTTTTTTTTTTAACTCAAAGTTCTGAGAAGACTGTTGACTTTAGCTATTAACAAAATTAAGGTATTTAAAAGAAGTAGCAACATCCTCAGTAAAATTGGTAGTAATGAAGTATTGTTTATTTGCTGAAGCTCACTGTGTGCGTGTTAAATCGTCTGCCAGTTTGAAATCAGTATGGATGGTGTCTTGTATTCTCAAGCATTTCCAGATAATAAAAATAAGTTGTTGTAGATTGGGACTCCACATTACCAACAAAATAGTGGTTGCTTGCCATGTATACAGAAACTGAGAATGCCTCTTAAGAGAACATAAACAAATTTTGAAGACTTAAAAAATCAAGGACAAATTTGTAAATAATTTTGAATAGAAGTAGGGATATATTTGCTGTGGAGAATTTTTTCCCTGAGGAATGTTCGTATTTTCAGACCACTTTTAATGACATGCCAGTGTTGCGGTTTGACACAACTGAGCGTCAAGCATCTAAAATATCTATTATTTTGTAAGGAAAACAAAATAAGAAAATATTGAGGAAAACTAGATAGCTGCGAGGCAAAAAACAGGTTCACACTTAAACAGTTCCAGTACCAAGAGAAAAAAAGTTTATTACTAACAGAATTAAAAGTTAAAAGATATAACAAGAAATTAAAACACCCCCCCGCCCCCTTCTTCTCAGCACTTTACTCTTCCTTTTTAACTAGCACAAAAGATAACACAACATAGGATTCTAGTCAGTGTTACAGTTCTTAAAAAAAAGTCTCTTTCTTATGCTTAAGGAAAAAAGGGTTTCTTCTTCTTGCTTCACATGGTTTCTCAAGCTGCCCCCAACAACAGACCCGCACGGAAAGAAACAATCTGCTGTGGTGTAATACATCTCTTCTATGAAAAGATATCAGTTTTTTCACACTGCCACCTCAGCCATCACATGAGGTTATTAACCTTTTAAGGATGGGTCACTTTGGCCTGAACACAAAGGCTTTTCCTGCTACAAATCCTTAAAAGCCTCTCACTACTTCTATATATATCTTGGCATAGGCACTCTCTCTTCACAAACTTCACGGGCCACACGTAAGTCTTCCATCCCCCCATGCACTTCAAATGGATTGAAGAGACAAACAGTTTGAGATATTACAGTTTCTTACCACCGCATGCCAGAAGGATTTTTAAGCTCTGCGCGAGGAACGCGGCACCGCCCCTTTTCTCTGCCGCCATTTCAGCTCCGTCTCACATGGCTCACTCTCTCTGACTCTGAAACCTCTGTGTTGAAAAAAATGGTCTTATGCAGGCTTTATGGTGAAGAAAACCTCGTTCTTTTTGTGCATGGTAGTTCAGCAGAAAGGAGGATCCTGACGGCTCCCGCCAGCTCCATGTGGAGAACAGGGGAGGGTGGGGGGGAGGGAACGGGACCTGCCGGTCCCAAGAAGCCACTCTGGAAAGATCCCAGCTGCGCAGCAGTCCATGGCTGGGTCCGGCTGTCTGGCAGTCTATGGCTGGGTTTAGCAGTCCATGGCTGGGTTTAACAGTCCATGGCTGGGTTTAGCAGTCCATGGCTGGGTTTAGCTGCCTGGGCTCTGGGATGGCTCCTTCCCCAGCGGCCCAGGGTCCGTGCTGCAGCATCAGGAAGAGGAGAAGGGGGCCGGGGCTTTGGCCCGGCCCGGCCCAGCCCGGCTCAGCAGGGCCCGGAGGCTCCGAGGCCTCCCCACCTCCCTCAGGCGGGCTGGAACAAGAGGAATTCCCGCCTTTCTGTGCGGCTTAAATGTGTAAACTTCGAGAAGCGCCATTGGTCTAAAAATCTGTCTATCAACTCAGATTCAACCCACTACAGCCAGGTATTGTCTTTGCATATTAAAGTCAAATTGTTAATATAAAATTGTCTGTTTACATAATCGTTCCTGCCCTTGGCTTAAGAATTCAGTTCTAAGAATGCTTATGTGCAAAAACAGTTTGGCATGGAGAAAAATGTTTCCTTGTGAAAAAAAGTGTACAAAGAAAACCTCTGTGAAAATTATGTAGGAAAGTATTTCTTATCTAGTTGGAGTTCCATAAAGGTTACCTTTGGGTATATTTAACACCTTAACTGCTGGGATAATACTTTTTTTTTTTTTTTTTTTTTTTTAAGGGACCATGAGGAAGTCTAAATTTACTGTCTCACCTGCCAGCAATTTCACCTTTAGTTTTAGCAGCATCAGAATATTCTGCTCCTGAATACTTTTAACACTTTGACATTATATTCCTGATTGTATCACTGAGTAATTTTTTTCTCTTTATTTTGATTTATTGAAGCTTATGAACCTGTTGCTGTTGCAGTAAGTGAGCCCTTAATTTTCTGCAGATGGGGCTGACTCCTCGTACTTTTAACAAGTACAGACAATGAACCGTATTTAAGTTCCCAGATTCACTGTATTAGTGTTGCTTTCAAAGAGTCTCACCCAGTACCCGGCTCTGGATGAAGGGATTTTATTAATATGCTCCTTTTTCTGACTAACAGCCGGAATTGATGAAAACATCCTTCATTCCCACTGTTTATCAAGTGGCACTGTCACTTTTTATTTCAACGTACTGAGGTTATATGATGGAAGCTTGGAGAACAAAAGGTTTGTATTCACAGCCAGTGTTTTCAGTTGGAAAGGAAGACTCTACAATGTGCATTTCTGTACATTTTCTGAAAGATAATTTAACAGCTACATATTAAAGAAGGTTAATATTAAATTGGTGCAAAAATATGTTACAAGGAAGCACCGAAGTATCTGGTCTGTGCATATTTTTTTTGTGATTTTCTAAAGCTGTTTTAGCATAAATTAGTTGCCTTTTTTTTCAATTTGATGTTATTTTTCTTTCAGGGTTGCTGCATGTGCAGTTGAAATGCACTGTGAAATGATTCTTTGCAGTGGATTTTTTAAACACACATTCATACTTCTTCCCATTTATATATATATACATATACATACATATTTTTCAAAGCTGATAAGTTCCATTTTCCATCTCACAGTGGGGCTCCTCAGATTTGAGGAGTGGCCATCTTACAGAAGTGACCTATGTCTTGTATCTAATGCCTGTATGGAGTTGGCACTTCAGCCCCATTTTTCGCAGCCCGGGACAGATGGGGAGGAGTGGGTAACTGCAGTGGCTGGTGAATTGGGGACCATGCTCTTGCTTTTCCTCTGTCTCCCTTCATGATGAGCATCAGGAGTACAGCACATAAGTGATTTTACCCTCTGTGTGCCATTGCCAGAGTCATCTATGTTCAAAAAGGAGAGATCAGCTCCAAGGGACAGGAGTAGTTATACCGATTGTTTTTTAAGTTCTTGGTCAGCACAATTTTTCTTACAAGCTGTCTAGCAGTGGAAGGGTGGAACAAGCTGCATGTGATGTTTCAGAAATTCTCTCATGGTACACAACAGTCTCTAAGGTAATCTGATTTGATGTAGATGATGAAAAAATAACTGCCAAATCATCTTAATCTCATTTTATTTCAGGCCAAAATTTTCCCTTGCCTTGTGAAACTCAGAAAGGGAAGCTTGAGATATATTAAAGGCCAATCATCTCCAATTTATCTTTGGCAGTATTTTTGTTTGTTTGCTTGATTGGTTCATTCAGGTGCTTTGGGGTGTTTTTTTTTGGAAAAATGTGTATAAAAGTTGTTATGAGGAAGACTGAAGTTCTAGAATGTGCTGTTCCTTCTGAGGCTTATCCATAGCAGGCTTGTCTGTGACCATGGGAGATTCAACTCAAGTACTCCAGCAATCCCTTCTTATCTTACATATGAGAACAAAGTTTAGTTTTCTATTATAATATTTAGTTGGAACCACCAGGAAACTTCATACATACTGTTGGAACAGATTGAACAGGAAGAGGAACTGTATTCCCCACCTTCTTTATATGTCGATTCTATTCTAATCACATCTATTGTGTGATTCAGTGATACAAGTCCAGTACAGGGGAAAGTTTATGTTTGTTCCAGCCCTTGTAAAAGGAGCCATTCCTTGGTCTTTTGACAAACACAGATAAAAGGAGACTCAGCCATTTGGCATTCTGGTTGTAACTGTCTTGCCTGCTCTCTGTACCTTATTAAAAATTGTTTACAGTAATGTTCCTGAGCTGTTTTCTTTGGAATTACCAGTGGGGAGATAATCAACCTTATTTTTTAAAGGACCTGATCTTTATATGAAAAGACCTAGTTTTGTTTAGTTGTGCTAAACTCAAACTGGGAAGACAATGTTTTCAGTATTTGGGAAATGCTGACATTTCATCTCCATGTTATGGAAATTCCAAGTATCAGATAACTTTAGAGAATTAAAAGAAGTATTTTATTTGAATAAATAATGTCTAAATGCGTAGCTCTGACTTTATTTAGAACAGAATAGACTATTTCAGAACAATATATATTTTAAACAGGTGTTTGAAATTGGAAGTTTCACTCCCAAAAAAATCCCAGACCAACTTTAACTTTTTGATTTGGCTCTCTGGAGCTGGAAAGAAAAATCAAAAATCTTGTTGAAATTGCCAACAGTAATAATGTTTTAGACCATGTGATTTTTTTGAGAGAAAAATTCTTGAAGTGTTAAATTTCACCTAGCTTTTAATGTTGGAAATCCTTGGTGTTGACTGCCATGTTGTACTGAGCAGGTTTTTTACTGAGATACTGCCCTTGGTGTCCCTCTTGGTGTCACAGAGGAATATGTCAATAAATAGACGATGGGGGATTCCTTGGAGAAAAGAAGAGCTTCTTTATTAGAATAACAACTTAGAATTACATGTTTCTCCTATGTGGAGAATTGTCATGCAGTTGGTTTTCACATGCTTCAACAAGAGCATCTAGTCAGGAATGGAAAGATGATTATATTACAGTATTAAGAAGTAAAAATGGTTAGAATAAGATGCAACAATCCGTTTTATTTTGTTGAAAGTTGGGGTTCATACTGAATGCTTCATAGTTCATGAAACCAAGTTTATTTAAACCATTTCATATAGGACCTGAAGAAAGCTAGCTGTTCTAAGACAATGCTCCATTTGAGTTGTTTGATAAATTCTGTTGAGGATATACCCTGTTGAGGCAGAGTGCAGCAGCAGCTCATCTCTCCTGCTTCCAGCATCTTGGCAGTGTGTGGTACTATGCTGCACAAGCATACAGGTTTATAACTAATCCAAATATCTCTGCACAGTGCTGCATTGCACAATGTAGACACATTCCTAAATACAAAAGAAAAGTGGCAGAGTGATTTAGGATAGTTTATTTAGATGAGATGTGGATTTTAATTCATTAGATTTTTTGCATTCTCTTGGCATCTGTGCATTCTGAAATGACAAAAAAAATATATTATGCTTTCATGATATGAGAAATTTTCCAAAATAGCAGGTATATTTTGAAATTTTTTTCAGAGAACAATCAAAGGAAAGTGTGCTCTTAGTCAGTGATGACTTTGGGGATTGTAGTCTGATATCTACATCTCTGTTCTTGGGATAGAAAAAAGAATTTCAGAATTAACCTCTACATTAGAATGAGCAGTAAGATACTGCACTGATCCCTGAACCGGCCAAGCATTCTCAGCTGTGGAGAGGTGGCCAGTGTTCTGAGTGAAATTTTTGTGTAGTTTATCTCACCCCAAAGTGGACTCACATATTGGCCAGGTGGAAGACACCCTAGGTTGCATTGGTGGGATTATGACCATCTCTGCCTTGACTGTAGAAGAAAAATAGATAACACAATTGTGGACATGTACTTAAGCACCTTAAATTAAGTGGGATGAATTTCACTTCTTTTGGGCTCTTATCTTCCATTTCCCTTTTCTGTGACCTCTATCCTTTTCTATTCCCTTTTCCTATGTCTGTTTCTTTTTCATCTGACATTTCTTTGTTGCATATTGTTTCATTGGAAGTTCTTGAAGCCCTTTCTTCAGCTTTTTTTATTCATCAGAAAATGCTGTACTTCTTATATATTGGCATTATTTTCATGAGTTTTTCTGTGCCAAATACCACTGTAATGAGAGTGAAATATCCTTGGCCACTGGCCAATGTCTTTCTCCAGTACAGAAAAATAGTTTCTTCTTTTGAGATGCATTAGACCTTCCTGTGAGAGCAGAGTATGTTCCTCAACTACCTGCTATCATTCTGCTATTTGTGCAAAAATGTGGTTCTAAATAAATGACTATTTCCTTAATTGTGAGGGGGTTTCAGACCTTTGCAATTCAGGAGTGTTTTATAAGAGTGTGTAGAGAGAACCATGGGGAGGACAACATCCCTTTCCTAATATAATATTAAATGTAAACATGCAGCAGGGATTGCAGAGTCAGAGCATGGGATGTTGACATTACTGCTTTTCAGCTGCTTGTGCCAAAGCTTTCCTTCCACTGAGTTTCCATTTCCCTTGCCAGGTGTGAAAAGAAAGCTTCAGTTAGAAATCCACTGTGGTTTTAGTCAGTCTTGCAAGCTCAGAACAAAGCTCATGCCCTTCTCCTAGCAACAGCTATTCTGTGTTCCTGGGGCTGCTGCAACATCTTGGCACAGACGAATGAGGGCAGGAGATCATTGGAGGCTCAGAAGGGGCAAAGCACCAGCCCCTCTGCTTTAATCCCAGTGGTGCAAAGTGGGAATGCCTTGCATCAAACACTCCCTCAGGGGCTGCTTTGATGTTAACAAAGGTGTTATTCCTTTGATATCACGACCTGTGGTCCATGTGTGTTACAAGTATTTTGGGGGGTCTGTGGGGATGCCTGACACAGATACAATTTGCAGTGCAGTTAGTCTCGGATGTGGTGAGAGCTCCTCAGTGTCTGTCATTTGTAGAACAATGCCAGACACTGATGGCAATGCCATCAGTCCACTCTGTCTTCTCACCTACCTGACTTGTTTCATGTGTGTATGTGTGGGCTTTGCTTGGAAGAGATCTGCTGCCTGAAGTTATGTTTAATTTCCTTCTTTTCCTTCCCCTTCCTTTGCTGCTGGTTGCTTTGCTGGACACAGACTTAAAATGTATTCTGTGTTGTGATATTAGGAAACTTTTGTTACAGTCATCACTGTTGTTTCAGTAAACACTTTCCATGGGAACAGACACTGCAGCAGAGCATTACTGACACATAGCCTGCATTCAGGTACTCTAATACAATGGCCAACGAGTATTTTACCCTGTTTTTTCCATGATGAATATTTACCTGGAGTTGAACTGCTGAGGTGAAACTGAATCATGAGTTAAATTCTTCAGTTTGCTGATTGTGAGATGAAATGAAGAGTGCATTTTGTTGCTGGGTATTGATATTGGGTGGTACTGAGCAAGGTGAACAATTGTTTTTAACTCATGCAGAGGAACGATACGGTTAAGATTACCAGTTTCAGTCTTCTGTCTTAGACCTACAGAACAAGTACCTTTTGTAGAACTAGTTTCCACTTACAGGCATCTGACACACCAAATGAAGCTGAAACTTATGATTTGGTGATTCCTTCTTAGATGCTTCACCGATGTGCATCTACATATATTCTAATATAGCAAGGAGAATTGTGAGATATAATGAACTATCTCTGTTTACCTGTAGGATTTTATGAAAGCTTCTCTGGATACATAGGATTAGACAGGAGGAATCACCCAAACAGGGGGTGATGAAAACTTAGCCCCTGGCTTTAGCAGTTGGAGGGATGAGAGAATCTTTTCCAGGAACCAGTGCTCTCCATGTAGGGTGGGGAAGAACCACTTTCTTAGTCCAGCATCAGACAACATCTCCTAAATACTAGACAAGACTGCACAAGTTAAAAATATTGTCCATGTTTCCTCACATGTCTTAAAATATTTGCTCCCCTACACATATAATCTCTAACCATTAATGTAAGAAAACTTCATATGAAGGGGTTCAGGCTTTAGTAAGAAACCCCCCAGCCTTATGGAAAATGTGGTTCTTGCTGATTACATGAGAAGGCCATTTTGTTGGGTCTCAGCAGACCAAAGAAGACCTAAACTTGCTGACATGTGGTCTCTTAAAATGCATCTGTTTACCCTTTCCCTTCCTGAAAAATATTCCTGATCAATTTCCTTTAAAACACAAAAGACTCATTTTCTGAGTTAGATACAATATTGTAGGTTTTACTGAAATAAATAAAATAAAAAAAAATACAATTAAAATTTATTATCATGACAAACAGAAAAACTATTATGCTATTTCTTATGATTTTATTTTGTTAAACAAGGTCTGAAAGTGTTCTCTTCTTTGCAAAGGGATACTTTTGAAATATCCATTAATCAGAACTTTGCTGTATATCAATAGTGTATTTTTTTGCAAGGTTTAAAGGGGCTGTTGATCATCTCACTCTGTAGCAAAGTTCGGCAGCAATAGGAGAACAGATATAAAACAACGTAAATTGCATAGAGTCAACTTTCTGTTCATATAAAGGAAAATAAAGCGATTAACCATTCTAATACTTGTAAGAAACCCTAGAGATATGAAAATGGATAGCGCAGATATTAGAAATGTAATTGTCTTGTCTGGGGTATGATTTGGACATGGATGTGTAACATTTCCATGACAGCTGAGAGGTGCAGTTTAGAAATGCTTTTATGATGGTTTAACAGGAAGGAAACTGACTTCCCTGACTCTCTGAACTACTTGTCAGAATCTCTAAAGATGGGGTGTGTGCTTCATCTCACCCAAGGCTCCTGGTGCTGTGTTTAGTGCTCTTTGCTGGCTTGCTTCCTGCTGTACCTGGAAGTGGGGGTCCCACAGCAGCCCTCATCACTGTCATACCAATATTAGAACTGCAGTGGAGGTGTTCAGTTGGTTGCTGCAAGCTGGATTTTCCCAAGAGCTGGGGCATCAAGCCACTGAACAACTGGGTCATTTTCTCTCTTGGACATAGTTTGCATGAAGAAAAGAGTTACGATATAGGAAACAATCTGCTGAAAAGCTCTTACTTCTTATAAGACTTTGACCCTGAAAAAGCAAAGTAGGGAACTTCGGACAATCCCCAAAGTACCAATGGGAATACACAAAGGCTACCAACCAAAAGAATGTTAGTGGTTTCTTGGAGATGTAATGAATAGGAGTGGAGCTAAACAGAAATTATTGACTATTGTGTCCTCCAAATACATTTCAAAACTGGTTTACTGCAGCCGCATATTGGAAGTATTTTTCAACTTACTTTTTAAGGTAGTGATAACCATTTTGTTTGCACAATAATATTCAGCAAGATGTTAAAAGTGATGCCTAAAAATGATGTTGGAAAGAATGGATTTCTCTTATAGATGTTAGGAGATGTTGTTATTAAGGACTTGATTGTATGGTTCAATATTCTTTACCACAGAGTATTTCTTTCTGTGCAGAAGAAAGGGATCTCCAAAGCTTAATTAAGATTCTTTTGCAAACAAAGCTGCTGTCTGTCAAACTGCTATCTCATTTATTGAACAATCAGGAAGGTGGTAGTTGACAAAGCAGAGAATAGCAGGAAGAGAAAGGATGACCTAGCAGTTATGACAATTCCGTGATGGCCTGGAGGATCTCTGCATTGCAGTGAAAATGGTAAAGGCTTGGCAAGGTTTTAGGAAATCGAAGAAAGGGAAATGCCAGAGTGCTTAAATAACAATTGTGTTCACAACCCCATCATTAGAGCAGTCAGATTTTTTTCTGTTCCAGTTTTTCTGGAACCATATGTTCCTCTACATAAATAGAGTAAATCTTCACTCATTAGAAACCTTCTGCAACTTTCCATTTGCTGTGAGCTAGATTTGCTGGTGATTATGTAAATAAATGGCTAAATTGATTTTCCTGTACTTCTAATTTTGTTATCTGAACTATCTCAGACTCCTTGCGCTTCAGAGACAGTCTGCAGAGTTAGAAAGCTTTCTTACCTACTTTTAGGAACAGTAGTATTTTAAGAAAGTTCTCTAATGATCTTGGGGTTTCTAAGTTCTCATCCATAGGAACCCACATATTTTAAAAATTGTTTACTTTCAATAATGTTTACTGGATATTTGACAAAATTCTCATTCCTGAACTCCAATACTAGCTAGAATGAAATACTAAAATAAAACAGGTTTTTTCAGACTAAAAAGAATACAGTTCTTTTCATGCTGTAGTTCAGGGGAGGAGTTGACAGTTCCTGGTTGTTACCAAAACAGGACAAATACTTCTTTAAAGCTGGATTTTGGATAATTTCTATAAGACAGTGAGAGAAAGCTTCTGGCATTGCTTGACTTACTTTTCTGGAAAAATTTCAGACTAGAAAACTTGGAAGGGTTATGCCAGTACCCCTGTTTGAGTAAATCTCTCCTCATGTCCATTCCCCAATGCAGTGATCTCAAGGTAGAGTGTTTCTTCCCACAGTTATTTTTTGATGTTTCTTCAATAAAAAACCTCTCTTATTGAACAGATCTCCACAGTAAAATAAATCCTTTTCTTCTGTAAGAATGGAAGCACTACAAAACCACTAAAGAACTTTTTAGTACTAGACTTAAGTAGATTCATTTGTGTGGATTGTTTATACATTTTATTTTTTTGTATTAACAGTACTAATTTTCTATTCTGTCCCCTACTGTGTATGTTAATCAAAGAAATGCACCCTATTTTTCATCATCTTAACCTTTGCTTAATTTTTTTGCATAGTTACTCCAGACAGGCCACTTAGTAGCCATTCCAGATGGGCATTCAGCTATTATATATGAGTTTTGTTTATACATTAAGTAATTTCCTTTATGGTCATTTAGCTGTGGAAAGCATAGGATTGTGACAGATAATCTTTACTTATGTTTTAATTTACAGGTTGCTTTGCTGTAAGCTGAGCTCCTCTGAGTAGTTGGCTTTCTGCTACATGAATCCATGTGGTTTATTCAGGTACAGATCTCTTACAGCTTTGTTTTGTGCTATGAATACTGCATTCTTTCTCCCTGAGGGAAGGAGGTTTCCTATTCCACTGCAATTCTTCACAGGAGTTAGGACCTTGTTTAGCCAATGGATCACAGGGATACTGGCACTTCCTAGAATGTACTTCCCAGGTCTTTTGGAATGTCTGGTCCGTACCAAGTAGGTAAGAGTAGCTTAGAGTACCTTAGAGGATTACCACTGAGCATGAGGTAGTGAGGCTGTGAATCTCTGCTGTGGAACTGTTCTTCAGCAGGGCACCCATTTATGGTCTAAATGCTCAAAGCTTTGTACTCTAAGAATAAATTTCAAGTCTCTGAAACAAGCACCTGTCCTGTCCAACAATTTTAATAATTTTTTTCTGGAGATAGAAATATTAAGAGAGTTTTACAAATGTGAAAAAGGAAAAAAAGAGTATAAAAATGCTAAAAACTGAGGGATTGTTTATTGAAGAAAATAACAAGAAGATGCAAGAGGAACCAGCTATTGATTGTCTTAGAGAATCAACATTCTGGGAGATGAAATCCTTCATAATGACACACTGCTTGCTATGATTTTTGAAACAGTAGCTTCCCAGAGGCTTGCCATTCTTCAAAAAATTACTTTGAGAAACATTTAATGACTCGTAAGAGTTTGTGAAGAAAAATGAGAAGTAACTTCAAGACCTTATGACTGTAGTAACTGGAAAATTGTATTCAAATAAAAATAATGGCAAAATGACTAAATCCTTTTTAAAATTAAGGTCAAGAAGCATGTTAATTACACTTAGGTCATCAAAAAACCCAGAGCAAAATATAAACACATAAAAATAATTAATGTTGTCACTTCCAATGTGTTATTTATCAGTTAAGGTACTGAATCTGGTCAATGTTTTTGTGTTTAACTGTTCCTCATACTTTCCATATGGAAGAAAAACCTGTATATTTCCTAGGTCTGCAGAGACAAAATACAGCTAATGCCACACGCATTAACTTGCTGTTAATCAACATTTGATTCTGATTTTATTGCTGTGTCACAGCTAGTTTAACTTGGAAACCAAAGGCCAAGGAGGGAAATCATGAAGGAGAGAGGGCTAGTGGTGTGAATTGATGTTACTCCAGTCTAAGTGTGGAGCTATACATGTGTGTGATGTGGAATTAAATGCAGAGGACTTGGCTGCTAACAGTTGTTCTTTCCCTCTGTCAATTATACAGGGGGCCAAGAGTAAAGAGCTGAGTTGAGGGTGACTAGTTCATAGATACCTGAAGTTAGATGAGGTAGATCCATCCCATCCTAAAATTTGAGAATGCTACATACTTTTGCATGGGACGTATGTGCAATATGGGTACATATACCTGGTACATATATACCTATAATACTTATAATTTTGTATGTTCATGTACCCTATATGTATTATATAGATAGATTATGAGTTGAGTAGTTATTAATGATTAATTATACATATTACATACATGTAGATTTATGTGCTGAGTATTTCCTATGTTATTAAAGAAGTATGACTAAAATGTGTTGTCATTTACAACCACAGCTGTCATGTGCCATTACTGGCCTGTCAAAAATTTAAATATTTATTTTATCCTTATATCTTTCCCTCTTTCAGTAATGAAGATGTTTATAGATGCATTGTACAGATATGGAACCTCTTGTCTTGTGTTCACACAGAACCATAAACTTACCTGCGAGAATGCCTTTTTTCTTGTGACAGTGACAACAACTGTGCCACTGTTCAGTATTTGAATCCTCATCATTTTGTGGAAAAGACTATACTAATATGATGAGTTTCTTTGTAAGCACCAGGGTAGTTTGGATATCTTTCTTCATTTATAGTAGTCCAAGTGTGAAGATTGCCCACATTACAAAAGCTTTTTCATTGCTAGGGCTGTTAAGATAGAGTTGACTATAGATTCCTGCAATGAAGAGTGACAAACTTGAAGCGAAATTCAGATGTATGTAGATCATTAGTCTAATGGGTGAGTGAGGCTGGAAAATTTGGACTGCCTTTCTCTGAATAGTTGCTCTCTTTTTTTCTTTTGGTGCTTGCAGGAAAATTATGTGTTCCTTTCAGTAAATGATTGGATGCCATCGGGCTCCTAAATATGCCTCTCTTTTTTACTGGAGTGTAATTAAATAACATTTTATCAGAGGAGTGCTCATAGTGAAGATGTACTCTGGGGCCTTTCCATAATTTATTTTCTCTTTTTATTTTTTTTAGAATGCTGCTCTGCCAATGAACTCTGCCTGGCAGGCATGTCTCTGGTAGCAGTAGGACAGCTTTGTATTTATTATTAGTATTATTGTTATAGCTCTTTGGGCACAAAATAATGATTCTCTGGGAAAAAAAGAGGTTGAAAAGCAAACTCATTGGTCATTATCACTCAGGATGTGTCAAACAAGTGTTCTTTTGTATTGATTAAATTTTCAATTTTGTCTACCTGGGCACAAAGTAAATTAATTCTACAGAAGGACTATTGATTTGACATACGGTTGAAAAGAACAAAAGTTAAAGGTTTATTTTGCTTTTTTTTTTATTTAATTGTTTTTTCTCCCCTAAGTTTTCATTTTGCAGTGCTATGTACGCTAAGCTATCTTGCTGAGAAAGAAGCTTCATCTTCAAAAATGTGTTTTCTTTCACTGCATTTAAACCTACTGAGCTGATATCTTAGGGAGTTAAATTTACAGAGGCTATTTGGGCATATTCAGTTAAATTCTGTTGGCTTGAGTGAAGGATCTGAGATAAAGTCTTAGAATCTGAAAATACAGGGCTTTTTGATACAACACATTAACACTTTGTGATGGGTGGTAATGGACATGATATAGTAAGCCTGACACAAGCCTCACAGTATTTCTGTTTCTGAAAGAAGTTCTTTCTCCTCCAGCTAAGGTGTTAATAGCTGGAGCAAGAAATCACCACAGAACACATTAATAGCCTAGTGTTTTGGGGTTAGAAGGAGTTGGTCTGCTCCTCTCTACAAAGGGTGGTGACTTATCTAATACTGATAGTTTTTTCTACTGGTCTCTCTCTTTTTTTCTACCTCATGAAAATACATCTGTTGTAATCTCTTCAACATATAAGAATAGTGTCTATCAATTGCACTCAGGTATACCACCCCAGTAAATTACTTGCAAATTATGGAGTTTGCTTAATCAAGCCATTTTAAAGATTTTAATGTCAGTCATTTTCTAATTTGGAGTTGCAGTTGTAAGCAAGTGATTTCAACAGCTATAAATATTCTTGCACATGAGTATATAGATATGCAAAACTCCAAAACAGCTGAAAAATACTTTCTAATTTAACATTTATTCAATGTTTTGTTTTACAGAGAGTTGCAGAAAGTTTACTTGGCCAAGCTAGGTCCCTAAAATATATTGTGTACTAAAAATCTGTGAGATTGATGTTCTTAAAATGCTTTGTTCGGAGGCAAAAACCACCAGATCCAAATGAGCAATAAAATTGAATTCACGGAAACACAGAATACCTTGAGTTGGAAGGGACCATCTAATCCAACAACCCCAATATGCTGAGCAAGAAGTTTTCTTTCAAGTATCAGTTTTGTTGATCTGTAAATATACAGACACACTTTTGGTTTTCTGCCAATACATTTTTTGGCAGAAAATATGTCAATGGCATTTGGCAATATGAAGAATTTATTTAGTTTTCCCTGAATATGGGATATGCAGAAATTTTGATCATTTCCCTTTGTCTGTGTGTAGGTTGACAAAGTACAAAGTACTGGCAATACAGAACTGCTTGGGACAGAGTAGGCATTGATCTCTCATGAATCAGCGTTTCTTTTACAGTTTTCTTATTCTTTTGAAAAATGAAATCAAGAGAGTAAATGTGAGAATTTTTTCTTGGGCTGTGAGAACAGGGACTGTGTGTTCAGATGTATCGTAGACGTTCCTGTTTAGGAGAACTTTATAGGCTTGTTCTCACTTTGACTCTTATGTCTGTCTTTTAGGGGATAATGTCCTCCAGTGTCTTTCTAGGCAAATTCTTTCCTTTAGAAATACGACAGACAGGGTCTGGAAAGTGAGAAGATGCTTGAGCTCTGATGTATTTGTCTGAGTATTTCCCTGTTTACCTCCAGATGTTTTGGCTGTCACTGATACAACTCAGTACAGAGTTTCATCGGGTCTCACTGAGCTGTCTTCTTAGTCCTGGAGCACTGATAGCAGCTGACAAACAGCACTGAGTTTTTAATCAAGGAACCTCTATTTTTAAGCAGCTACGGGATCAAATAACAAAAAAGTTTTTTTAAAATTCATACTTCGAGTAAGATTGGACCCAGTCATTAGCCAGAGTAAATAAGCAGAATTTCTTTGACTATTGCCAGAGCAGCTAGCAGTGAAGATGTTGATCAGCAAGGAAATGCTTCAACTAGGGCTTGTGCAGAAACAAGGTCCTGTGTTATTACCTGGATCCTGTGTGTTCTTCAGGGCATGATGGTAAAAAGTGTTGATTTCATATCAAATCTATTTTAATAATATGTATTACCAATTGTTTTGTATGTCTTAGGATCTCCTGGATCTTTTCTACTACTTGAAAATAATTTCAAACTTTAATGTACTCCACAAGGAGTTTTTTCTTGCTTTGAGTCTTAAAATAGTTTGTTCCTCTATGTCTCCAAATGCTGGAAGAACTGGTAACATGCTGTCCTTCTGTTGGCTGTTTTCTGTCTTAAACATTGTTAAGGTTAAGATAAGTGTCTTAGGGTACAAAAGTCCTGAGACACTGGCAAACACCACATCAGTCCCAGCAGTGCTCCAAAGCTGAAGTCACATGTGGCTCTAAGCTACCAGGGATGTATTTGCATTGTTCCCCTTCTGTACTACAGATTCCTCAGAACTACACTGGAGTAGAAAAATAACCACAAAACAAACTTTGAGGATAGGCACACTCTGATTTCCACAACATCCTCTCTGAAACATTTGCTGAAGGACGGTGTCAAAGATACTTTTTTTTCCAGGATACAGAGATGGCTGAAGTAGTTCATTGAAGTGATTTTCCAGGCTTTGCTTCTAATTGACTCTTATTGTTATTCTTTAAAAGTTCTGAGACATGAGAGACTTTTAATACAACAATACAATTTTTTCCAGCTCCCAGAAATAAAATGAAATGCATTATCTATGAAATTCTTCAGAAAAATTATCCATTTTGCAAACAAAATTAACATATGGACTGCCACAAGAACTTATTCATGTGTTAAATTGCTTTGTACAGATTTTACCTGACATAGCTTTAGACAGAGTGTTTTCTGCAATTTCTCCTTCCTAGCAATTGGATTATTTAAAACCTCTTAAGTAGCACTGTGCTGGCATTAAATTACTGATGGTGTCAAACAAACAGATAATTTAAATTACATATTTTTATTTCATATTCAAATTGCTTGGAATTCTGCCAGAACTGGTCATAAATATCTGTCCCTGAGAAAGGAAGCTGGGTGTGAGGTCTTCTAAGACTATCCTGAACAGAGCCCTAGAGGATAGACGGTACTGTGGTCAGCACAAGAATAATTTCCCTTTTGCATTTGGATTCACAGCTGCACTCAAAATACTTTGGATTCCTGAATCATGCAATGAATACTATTTGAAACATTTAGAACACACCTTTCTCTTTCTAGCCTCTCAAAAACTTTTGTATCTTCTTCTTTTTCTACCTATTGGTGCTTTTTAAATTTTCTTATTTTTTAACACTTTCGGAGAATATCCTCCTTTCTTTTGTTATGTTTTTAGTCATTGTCCCTTGCTTCCAAAAGATGGTCAGAGGAAGAGTTTGAAGATACTAGCTGGATGTAGGGCTGCTGCTTTCTGAAAAGTGGAGCTGAATGCCTGATTGCCCATTAAGAACCAAGATGGGAAGGAAAGTTGTGAATATTCACTCAAAGAAAAAATATTACTTGTGCCATTATTTATTCTACTTTTCTATGAAAGTAAACAATGGGAATGAATTATTGAAGGCTTTTCATCTGTTAACACCAAATTATTTTGAACCATACATTTTGTTAATCCTTTTTCTTTTCTCTGCCTAAATTAATGGAATTGGTATCTGTTTCTGATAGAACACTTCTACTGAATAAAATAAAAACTTACATTCAACCAATAATGCCTAATATTTTCTTTCTCTAGTTTACAATGCTGCTTATGGCAGTGGGATGACCTGTAGGGATACTTTCCAAAAAACCACAATTCAGCTCTGGACTAATCCCCAGCAGGAGATCTAGGTGACTCTTAATTTTTCTCAGCTGATTTCTTCCTCTTTATTGAATATGTGGTCATAAAGCTAGTATGCTTCAGTTCAGCATTTAATCAAGTCATTAAATGAATTGATATATTTTTGTATTTTGTATTTTTCAGAGAACACTTCAGTAACCTTACAGCCTTTTAGCATACAAATCAAGCTGGCACATGTGTTTGCTTCAGCTTTGCCATGCTGATACTGGTGGGTTTGTTTTCTGTGTTTGATTGGTTCATTGGTTGGTGCATGGGATTTTTGGGTGGTTTGTTGGTTTTTTGTTTTATTTTGTGGTTTGTTTGTTTGGGTTTTTTGTTTGTTTTGGGTTTTTGAGTTTTTGTTAGTTAGTTTAGTTAGTTTAGTTTGTTTGTTTGTTTTTTGGGGAGGTTGCAACTGATTTCCCTGGTCACTGATAAAGCAACAAGATTAATTGCACTGAGCAATCTGTCAATTTTCCAGTTTTAACAGGAAGCTAATATTTATAGAGAACATTGGACTCTTACCATTTCTCCTTTTGCTCTACTGTCATAATAGATGGCTGTTTACTTTAATCACCCTTAAATGTGAAAGAAGATCTGCTATGTACTCCTGGCATTTTTTACATGCATCTTGATTTTCTCATGTCTAATGAACCAAGACACTTGAAACATGCATTTTGCAGGAGTACCAGTGCTCTGATGTGTAGCCAGCATATTGTTTCTTTGGTGTTGTGCAATAAAAGCCTCAATCAATGAAATACTAAGTATAATAAACAATTTTTACTACCATTTTGGGGTGGAGTGGGGTGAGGGGAAAGTCAGTTTCTCAAGTCACTTTCTGTTTGTGCTGTGCATTCCTAGTCATCTTATAAAAAGACAGTTCTTTAATGACTGCTTCCAAAGTGCTGCATGTGCCAGCAGTGCACACCAATGGTTGAATGAATTGTAGAGCAAGGGCACAAGTCTCCTTTTTTTGCACTGCTGTAAACTGAAATAGAGACCAATCCTTCTTTCACAAACCAGCTTAGGCCCTTCTGAACAGTGGTGCAAAGGCTGTGGAATCTACCACTGTCAGACAGAGGAGTAGTATTTGTAGTTGTTTAAATTTTCTCCAAATATTTCTAAGTCTGTGAGTTTTTTCTCATTCATATCACACCAAATACAATGTTTCCCCTTAGTAGCAGTTACCATCCATTCCTTACTCCCCTCTGTCACAGTTTAAGCCCATCTTGCAGCAAAGCACAACACAGCTGCTTGCTCACTTCCACACCAGTGGGACCTGGGAGAGAAATGGAAGAGTAAAAGTAAGAAAAAAAACATCTCATGGGTTGAGATAAAGACAGTTTAATAAGGAGAGCAAAAGCCATGTACAGAAGCAAAGCAAAACAAGGAATTAATTCACTGCTTCCCATGGCAGGCAGGTGTTCAGCCATCCCTGGGAGAGCAGGGCCCCATGATGCATAACAGTGACTGGAGAAGACAAACGCCATCGCTCTGAATATCACCCTGTGCCCTGCTTTTCCCCAGCTTTATGTGTTGAGAATGATGGGATATGGTTCAGAGCATCCTTTTGATCAGTTGCAGTCACTGGTCCCAGATGTGTCTCCTCTCAACTTTTTGTGCACCCCCATCTTCCTTGCTGGCCAGGCAACTCTGCAACCAGAAAAAGCCTTTGTCTCTGTGTCAGCACTGCTCAGCAATAACAAAAATATCTCAGTGTTATTGACAACATTTTCAGCACAAATGCAAACCACAGCCTCATACTAGGTACTGATCTTAAAAATAATTCTATCCTTGCCAAAACCAGCACACATTTTTATATCATTAGAAATCACTGTGTTGCACTTTTTTGGTCTTACTTTCACTGAAAAAGTTGGAAAGCTTACCAACATTCTAAAATGTTGTAAAAATAATCTATAAAATCTCTCCTTAAATACTACATTTCTATTATGTCAGTTTGTTATTCCATGAAATATTGGCCAGCTTAAAATAGGCTAAGATTTCTTGGGATTTTTTAAAAACTTTCATCACTTTTTTGCTTACCATCCCTGTTAAAGGATTAGAAGTTAGCTATTTGGCTGTCTTTTTAAAAATTATTCATTACTCAGCTGCTCTGAAATATGTCTCAAGTTCCTGCTCTTACTTTTTGATGTGTACCTGAAATAACACCATCTCATTCTTAACTGATATATGTGTTGATGTTATTGTTAATTATGACACCTGTGGACAAGTATTGGCATTTTGTAAATAGAATTAATTTCCTCTGTTGGTCTTGTAATTGCCAGTATTTAAAGGTGCCACCACAACTAGATTTGGATATATATCCACTGATTGTGGCTACACTATGTGTGTGTATACACAAAGTACCCTATAGCATAACCAATACCCAAAACTGTGATTTTTGCATGGGTACAGAAAGGTCATCTGAGAGTACTTCAAAGTAAAACTCTTTCACCTTGTTTTGTGGTAAGGAAAGTAGTTGGCAAGCCTCTGAGTCTCTTCATGACCTTTCTCTTGGGGATGGTCGAAATATCAGCATTACTTCCTCATGGTTGGTGTTATATTTCCAGTGTGTTCAGAAAATATTAACAGATATGTGCTAAAATGAGTTTGAATTGTATGCATAGCAAGCAAATTAAAGTCTTTCACTGTCTGGATATAGGAACTCCCAATTTTTTTTTTTTTTTTTCATGTGGAAAAGTTTCCAGCATAGTCTTCTGCTAATTGATTGCAACTCCATCAAAAGAGTTTTAGTTATCAAAAGGTCTCTGTGAGAGGAAAGCTGAAACTGCTGCCAGGTCTACATTTTTTTCTGACTTAGAAATCACAATGTCAAGACTGCATTAGCAGAGAATAGTGGCAACAAAGAAAGTGTCAGCAGCTAGAGCACTCTGTAAAGTGCAAATCATCTGATTGCACAACTTGTCTTTGCAAATGATTAGAGAATATACTTCCTTTGAAAGTTTATTCTGTTTATAATCTTGCAGAGCAAATAAGAATAGTACTGAGTTGCAGTACCAACAAGAAAATCACAGTTCCCAATGCTGCTAAAGACAAAAGCTGCCAGTGATAGGATCTGTATTTTTGTTGATCATGAAATAGCTGACTGGAACAAAAAGCTCCTCTATGTTCTATCAATCACCTCAGATTGTTTTTATTCTGCTTAAATTAATGTGCTTTTTGAAATTTACAGAAGTTATAATTTGCATGTTTGTCTTCTTGCCACTGTACTGATGTACTGAAATTTTGATCTTAGATATATGACAGAAAGAAGGAGAATCTAGTAATTAGGATAAAGTCTCTGGAGGATTGAAATGCCTTTCTGTTCCCTTCTGACCAAAAATAATTGTTTCTATCAATATATTACTATGTATGCTTTCAATTGAAAAAAAATGGACTGAAATTACAGAAAATAAACCCCACTTAATGGTCAATAGTTACAGAGGACAACAGAAGGTTATTTGCTAAATACTACGTGCAGCCTATCTGCTCAGGCAAGAAAGCATGGCATCCAGCAGAGGTGACAGCAATGTCCTTGTGTGCTTGTTTTGTTCCTCCCAGAGCCACCCTAGGAAAGGTTAAATTTGTTCGTTTTTTAAAGCAGCAGCAAGGGTAACCTGTCCCAGTTCCTAACATCTGTCTTTCCATGCCACAGTCACAGAGGACAGCATGCACAGCTCTGCTGCTTCAGGAAGTCAGGATTTCTGTGTTGTTGTGTTCCTCTGCCTGCAGTTCACTTTCATGAAGATCCCGTGTGCTTTAAGGGTATAATGAGGCTGTACAGAAAACTATAAAGCATTCAAAATTCTTGCTTGAAAAAGTCTATTTAAACTGGAGCTGTTCAGAAAACATGGGAACGACAAAAATATTTAGGTGGCTGGGATTTGCTAAGGTAGTTGCAGATGGCTGCCAGACTGTGATCCCCAGGCAAAGTGGTGTTCCTGAAAAAGAAGGGTTAGGCCTAAAACACTTGGGTGCACATAAGTACTTAATACATACATGGGATTGTCTGATAGTCATGTGTGCTAGGGACTAGTGTATAGTTTGTGCAATTTAACACTGCTTTCCACGACTAAATTTCCTCCCAGTTTAAGGTTTCATACCTTACAATTTCCTCTGAGTATAGTTTTCCAAACATCTCTCTCTGCAACACAGCTTTAGGAAGTCCAGAGGTTTTACTGTGTGAAAAATAACTCTTCTCAAGATATCGTTCAAGACAAACAGTGGTGATCTCTAAGGAGGTGTTCTGCTGGCTTTTTTCAAAAACAAGACTGAGGGAGGATGGAGCAAAACAATGTTTCTGGTCCTGATGGTCTTCAGAGTCGATGGTTTGAGATGCTGGTATCATTCACATACTTGGAAATGTTATTTTGAATCTGTCCTGTCTGACAATCATTATATCATGGGCACAATGAACTAAAATATGGATCTGAGACTTATGTATTAATTTTCTTCAGTTAGAACTGAAACTACATTGTGATTTTTGAAATGTGCAAAAAATCCAAACTCTAGCAATGTTCACCACTGCTGAATCAGTCTTTGAACAAAGGCATGTAAATTTTTCACACATAGCTCCTCTTAGGTACACTGAAATTTAAATTTTTTTTAATGGGATATTTGAAACAGATGCCATTTTTGTTTAAAAATATCTTCTATTTTTCTCAGAAACCCAGGATTTTTTTTGTTGTTTAACAGAGGTGATACCTTTCTGCATCAAGGTGCAAGGTACAAGTTGTTCTACTTTGTACCATTTATACTGATCTTCTGGTAGAATTTTGATGTTTTTATGTTGTGAAGGCCATGATGGAGTATTTTTAAAGCTTACTATTGTTCTCGAAACTTTTATGGTATTCTTTAATGCAAACATTTCTATAATACTGCTGAAAAGACATTCTGGGAAAAAAGAAGCCTATATTTACTCTGCCTGTAAAGGTATCTTTACACACTTCAGAGGAAGCAGTTAGGTGTGCAGAATGACTTTTGGTTTGCTGCTGTAAATGCAGAACCAAGCATGTCTTGGTGTAAGCACTATGGTTGAAAATATAATGCTGGGATTGAATCTGCTCTGGCTTTCATAGCTAGCTGGAAATGAATTGGAAGTGTGTCAATCAAATTGACCTTTCTCTTTTTCCCCTGTTCTTGAAGACTTCAGCTTGATGTAAAATATCAAAATTCTTTTAATACAGTGTTTGTTCAAATCTTTTGTGTAAAGCAGTCCTCCATAGGCATTCAGGAAACTTACACAGTTCCCAGTATTGACCCTTTTATCTCTTTGCATTAGAGGGTGAGAATGGAGCAAACTTACATAGAACAAATGAGAACACTTTGAATGTCTGTGACATGTTTAGTGTCTGAAAACTTCTCACACTTAATCTTCTGCAAAGGTAGGTCATTACTTTTAGGAGCTTTGATTCATTTTTATTCCTTCTATCTCTTCCTTTACTGTGGATGATCTTTTGCTACAGTTAATTCCCTGAAAACCTTTAACAAAGAACTGCCTAAGGAGCAGCTTTTCTCAATGATTTGTTTGTTCCTTTTCCTTTGTCATATGAAGAAAATCAAATGAGACTTGAAAGTCAAACACAAGTTGGATGTTTGGGAATAAAATAGCTCTTTGGATTATTTTTAAAGTCTGGATTAAATCTTGACTCTTTATAAGTCAGGAGAACTTTACTGTTGACTTCCCATTGATTTTCTAACAAAGTTCATGCAGCATATTGTGCAAAATAAGGAGGTTTACTACAGTGCTTCAGTCAAGACATTTGCTGATTTTGCTTTTTTCATTCAGTTTCAAAAGCCTGAAATACTTGATTTTAATTTTGGCTTGAGTGGATTAATCATATTACATTGATGCCATATATCAAATGACAAAAACTTTTTTCTACAGCCTGCATGAACTGCTTTCCATGAGTATCCACATAAGCTGAATGTACACTTTACTACTTAAAAGCTATAATGTCATTAGAGATCCCTGCATGAGAAAGCACTAGATACAGGAACTGTAAGTTGAGTCTGTCTTTTAAAACAACCAATACTTGTGCTAGTACTGAATGGGTTGGCAAGGAACAGAATTTAATCCAGAAAATCCTCTCTTGATATGCAAAAGTTCAGACTGGAATTCTAGTTATAATCTCTATAATTAAAATCTGACACATAATTTTTGCCATATAGCGCTGAAATTTAAGAAGAGATGAAACAAGCTTAAAGGAAAATGTACTCAGAAGTTGACTGATTCCCCTAAGTCTTTTGATTTCAGTTGCTTTAGTAGCTACTCAACTTAGTGAAAAATCTGTTTGAGAAACTACTTTCTCAAGAAAATATTACTTTAGTTATCTCTTCTCCAGATAAGTTCATATTCACCAGAGAAGTTACCAGGTTAATATACATTTTTCTAAATTATTTGTCCTATGCAGATGAGAAGATTATTTAGGTTTGTTTTTTTTTAAATTTTCTCTACAAAATTCTGATTGAAAAAGCAAACTAAATTATGAATTCATAAGCCATAAAGCCAGATTTTAAAAGACTGTTAGCTGTTTTCCACTATGTATAAATTAGAATATATGTGTATTCTGTAAAAAACTCAATTTTCTTTGTACTCTTGAACAGCCACTTACTGAATCATGTCTGAAGACACTCCTTTACTGCACTTATCTCTTTATACTCCTTAAAATAAAACAAACATCAGTAGGAAAAGGGATGTCTATAGAATTTTTTTTGTGAGAACTTATATTTTATTTACATCTGCTTTGAAGTGCTACAAAAAAATGCTTTCAGTTCAAATTTAACACTACCTTTTTATATGCAAAGTTAAAAGTATAGTCTCTAAGAAAAGGAGGTAAGAATCTACCAAAGATCTCTACCTCTCCTTCTTGACACCCAGTTGTTTTTGTTCTAACTCTGAAATAAATTTCCAGAGTAAGTTGTATAATAAACCCACATCTGCAAATTTTTCTGCTAACATTCCAATTTTTGCAGTTTTGGACAACTGAAATTAAGCAGCCCAAGCAATAATTAACACTTACATAACATTTGAGACAATGTATCTCGTGTTACTTTTTTAATCATATATCTCCACAAAACCCCATCCCATGTGCCTTGTGAGCTTCTTTGTGCTTGAGAGCATTCCTCACTTGTAGAAATACTCACCAATTCCTTTAGTGATTGTGAACTAACTATGATAATTATGCTGATAAAAGGACACTTAATTGTCAGTTATTAGCATGTTCTCAATCTAATTCTGTCCATCTGAACAACCTCAACTCACTGGATCTTTCTCAGGGGTCATAGTTTCTAAATTTTTATACTAACGGTTTCCTAGGGCTTTATTAATAATGCAAATCCTACCAAATGGGGTCTTACCAGCACTGAGTGGAACAAAAAGACTGCTTCAAATGCCACGTATTTGACTTTGTTTACACCTCCTAGAATGGTTTTAGACACATACTCCACTCTGGGGTTCCTGTTCTGCTGTGTTGAACCTTTGCTTCATGTAATTACATAGCCATTTATTCACTTTTATATTCAAATTTTTTTGCATTCAACCTTTTGTATTATGTCATATTCTTGAAATTAATTTCTTCCAATTGATGAATATAATTTTGATTTTTAGTCCAGTCTAAACCAGAAATCCTGTTTTTTGAGTGTCAATGGAACTGCACTGCTCTGTAAAGGACAAAAGGGTGAATGAGGGGAGGGATGAATTTACTTGTGATGTTCTGTTTTGCTAAAATTTTCATGCTAGGATAATGTAAAGTAGTGCAAAAGAAATACTGTTAGTGCATTTTTCTCTCTCATCGAGTATGTGCTGATAATAGCATATCATTTACATGTCAGTGTATGTATTGCTCTGCGTTAATTAGCATGAGATAATTGATGTGTTTTTCAGTGCATATCCATTACCCTTTATTTTCTGGCCCATGGCTGAGAACACTGTATACATCACTTGAACTAATTTCTTATTTCTACTTTCAAGGTGGAGAAGAGATTTATTCTGAGAAAAAAAAAAAATCTGTTGCTTTGGCTTTCTGTATTGGTACTATTAATGAATTAATTTAAATATTTTTTAAGTCCTATAATAGAAAAAAAAAATAGGTTAAGTGTTATTTGTATAGTCTAACCCTCTTTTCAGAGAGCAAACTCCAATGTAACCTCAGTTTATGCAAGCCCCGGTCCAGCTAAGTATTGAAAATCTCCAAGGGTGGCCATGCCAGGGCAGAGGAAAGCTTTTCAATGCTTACCCACTACTTAAATGGAGACAGTATGTCAGGTTTGTATTTGTTGCCCCAAGCTGTGTTAGTTAATTATTTTCATGAGTAAAGTGGTGAGCTGCCACTTCCCTAGCTGCTTTTAGTGGCATAGAATGCCTTCAGTATGAACAGATATCCCAAAGTCCTAAGCTTCCAGAAGAAGAATTCAATTTCTTATCTAATACTGTGTGGACAGAACACCTCTGCCTCCTCTTTTAGTATACTTTTCTGTGGGTGGACAAAGAAGAGAACATTGAAATCAAGAAACAGTAGTGAGAAAATGTGTCCAATCACTTTTTAAAATGGATCTAGGAGCCAGAATATCTGCAGTGGTGAGATTAAGAAGGTAGGAAATTCAGAACCATTGTCCTCTAAAGCCGTCTTCCCATTTTCTCACAGTACTATAGGGAGCACTGTGGGGCTGTAAATTGTCTTTATTCCTGAGTCAGCACCAGATTGAATTCTGTCACTAACTATATATTACAGTTACTTGTCTGTAAGTGTGGAAATTGCTGGGGGAGAAGACAGGATATTTTCTTTGAACTTTTACTCTTAGCCCATCTTTTAGGTGCTACTCATTCCTTTCATCATGGGAATATAATGTTTCATCTTGTTTTCAATTTTGTCTGCTTGTGCTCCTTCTTCCACTCTGTCTCTTGAGTCCCTCTGGCAAGACAGCAATTTCTGCTTTGACACCCCATGTCAATGGTGTTTGCCCAGAAGCAGAGAGACCACCCTAAGCTTTTCAGGCCCCGGTTTCACTGTTCCCTTCATTTGCCTATGTGTTCAGTAGGGCCTGACAAAGTAAGCCTTTTTGTCAGGAATGAACACCCACAGCAGCTGTTGATTTGTTGCTGCTCATATGGGGATGAGGCTGACCTTTCTTTGAACAGAGAGAGAAACTCACAGCACTGTCAGTGGGCTCCAGGTTACCTTCTGCAGGCTTCACCTGAGCAGGACACCAGGTTATCTGGCTCTATGGCAGAATGTTCTGCATGGCAGGCAGAGGGAAACCTGTGCAGTAGGTGTCATGGGAGTTTGTTTCCAAAGCTGTGATAAGAGGACAATATTGTCAGAGAAATTAAAAGCCCAGGGACATATCTGAAATAGGTATCAGGCCAAGACATGATCTCTCAAGTTTTTGTTATCACTCCAATTATTGTACTGTGCTTCCTTTCATTCTCCAGCAGGATATGATTTCTTGCCAAAATAAAATGCAAACTTCTTCATGGAGTGACAAGGAGAAAGTTAAGGCTGGGGAATGCGTACTTGTTATGCCTTGTACTTCTAGTTAAAACCCATAAATGCTTGCGTCTTGGGTTTTTCTTTCAACTCAATTAGAAAAATTATCTCATTAAAAAATTGTATTGGATTTTGATTTAGCAGTTCTCATTTTAAATACTGGAAGCACAGATGAACTTTTTACCCAGTGGTCCATGCTAAAACTGAAAAGCAGGAATTCAGAGTGTAAATCAGGCAAGAATTTCAATTTAATTCTCGCTGGCAATTCAGAGGTTCAGGCATGGGTTTGCCATATAAAAGGGTGTACCTGTGTTCCTTACAGGTAGAAGTGATCAGGGCAGAAATCTAATTTTGAATGTTGTCCCTAATCATTGTAGTGAATCAAATTGGTCAGTTTATGTTTCTTGCTTTTTGCTCCATGGATTAGGTAAGTAGATAGACAGAAGGAAGGACTGAGTAATTATGGTGTAATTTTCACTTCAACTATGTCAGCAAACCTGATGCTAGTAGGCAAATACCCTGGATGCTTATTAGCATGCTGAAAAAAGCTATGTATTTTGCTTGTATGCAAACTAAAGCCTCTTTGTTACCATTTTCCTTGTAAGTGGAGGCCTCTCATGCTTCAAGGCATGTGGATTTTGAACACATGATATGTCTACCTTTGGTGTATCTTTCCTCAGGCATGCTCTGTGTACCAGCATGAAGAGTTGAGCATGGCATTCTCTAAAAGGTGGAGGAGTTATGGGTGTGAAAGACTTCCCTGTAGTGCTTCTTCTGGTGCTCCATGGCAAGTTTATTTTCAACATGAGAGCCCTGATGTCAGGTTTCCTGGCTCCTCTGAGTACTGTCTGTTGCCACGGGCCTTTCAGAGCTCTTGCTCTGATCCTGCAAATGATGCTTCTGTCTTCAGTGAGAGCAGGCTGCAGGTCTGATGTCCACAGTCAGAGAAAAGACAGAACAATATGTATTCTAAATGATGTGAAAGGGAAATCTGCATTGCAACTACTCAGCAGTAGTGATTTGTGACCACAAAATGAAGGAAGAGGAATGGAGGGCACGAAGGTTCATCTTCAGAAGGGGTCAAAGAGGCCCCTGGAGGCATCCCTGGAGGCAGGCATGCCAGAAACAGAGAATCCCTCCAAGAGAGTGGGGCTTTCCTTGGAGAGGAGATAAAACCAGACCATGGTCATGTAGCCACCCTGGAAGGGGACTGCTCAGATGCCACCTCTGGGCAGCAGAGCTGGGCTGGGCCATGCACCCAAAGCCAGGCTGAGGATTGGTGCTGGTCTAAGGGTATATGAAAAATTGGATTGTGGTTGTATCTATTCAGACTCCTTGTAAAATAAGTTATAGTGGTAGGACATTGCCCAACGCATGGTTCACTAATTATAGTGTACTTAAACACAAAATGGTTTAAATCAGTTCAAGGGATGCAGTAAAAATTCATCCAAAGATGCAAGATAATTTGCAGGGATCCTCTGTTTCCCCTTTGAAGGCATGATTTTGTATTTTGTTTGGCACATATAGAAGCATTGGGGTGTCATGGCACCTAGCCCTTCAAGTGTTTTTTCCCAGTGTTTTGTAGCTGGCATCATTCACAGTTGTCTTCTGTGATGCAGCATGTGGTGACCAGAAAAGGGTTGTGGAGGAGCAGAAGGAGCAAAGGGAAAAAACACAAGATATGAGGAAAGTTGAAATCAGCTCTGCCTGGGGACATTTTCCACATGCTGGTTGGTGGGCTGTTCTGTGGCCCCAGATCCCTGTTATTGTAGGGAAAGTGTGGAAGTATTCTCCCCAATTTTTTTCAATACCTGGAATTTCCTCTGCTGGGTTTTGTGCACACTGTCTATGGCAGCCTGAACTTGCCCTGATGAAAGTCACCCTTGGCCTCCAGCCAAGCAGTTTAGATCCATCCCTCTGTGCTCCTGGAGTAGCATGTGGGTAAGGAAGAGAGATGCAAACAACTGAACAACAACATCAAATGATCACCTGCAACCACGAACTGAGCTTGCTGCTTATTATAGAGATGGATCCTTTCCTATATAGTCCCATATAGATCTTGTGCCAAGTGATGATAACACATCAAAAAAGTCACATTTTTTCAGGAATAATTAGTATCACATATTTGTGCTTGCAATAATCTGGTGGTAGCTTTTCTTCAAGACTGTAATAGTTAATGTTTTCAGAAAAACTGTATAAAAATCTTTCCCCAGAAGCAAGACCATTTGCCTCCACTGCATTTCTATTATGAAATTAACTAGGACAGTGTTTTACCTTAGAAATTGTGAGAAGTATAAGATTTTCTGGGGGTCCACTGCAACAAGATTTTACTTGTGCTATAGAAAGATGATCAAATATTAGAGGTAGCCACAGTATCATTCATAGAATTTATTAAAATGGTCTTTCTCCAAGGGTAGCTGAGCATAAAATGCTGAACAGCAAATGGTGAATTCCCCACTGCAGCTGAAAGGAAATCTATAAATAGAATAGGCAGTGGAATAACCCTCTAGCTAGTGAACAAGAGAACAAGAAAATCCCTCCTTCAACTTGTTTTGCATACTAATGTGGACAAAAAGTGAGGGAAGAAAGAATGAAAGAAACAAGGAAAAAAGGCTGTAGATGGCTCATTTTCCAGACTACAGAGAAACCTTGTGTGTGGTAGTTCATTTAGGTGCTTTTTTCCCAGGACTGAACAGAGAAATAATAGAAACAATTTTTTAGGAGGTTTGTATGTGTCAGTGAAAAAGAAGATGATTTGTGGCATTTTCCTTCCAAGGTATGCCTTCTGTTGTGGCTATTACAAGAAGCCTGTGGGATATATAAAGCAGAAAAGGGTTTGTGAAAGAGGAATTTCATTATAAAAGAGCATATTTGGTCTTTTGCAGTGAAACTGGATGCTTCCTGTCATTCCCGCATTGGTGGCTATGAATAGCTCATTGTTCCTATGGTTTGTCATAGTGCAGTGAAAGTCTGTCATCTTTTGTTCTCATTCTGTCCTCTGCCAATTATTTGCCTTGTTGTCAAAGTGAAAACCTTTTAATTTGGTATCAATAATGAATTATATCACAGCTACCAATACATGCAAAGAATTGATGATAGATAGAAGTACTCATTAATGTAATTTATAATGGTGGTAGCATGGAGTAAGGAGAGGGAACCAACATGCAAAAGCTGATGTACCATCTTCATTAAGTGCAATTTTCCACACCTGTACATCTGTCTAGCCACATGAAACACTTCTTGTGTTACTTGTTAGATGTTCTTGTGTGGGCAGCAAAATTAATCTCTGTATCTAGAAGTCAGCAGAAGTGAGGCCATAGTGTGAGAGTGTGAATGTGTGTGTGTGCATTTTCCAATCTGTACTCATAAACATGTCCAACATTACTCACAATGTTCTGTGATCAAACTTCTACTTTTCAATTTCTAATATTTATTTTTTATTATTTAAGGGATTTTATATTGTGGATAGCATTCCTATTTCTGTTTGAGGGCTTGGCTTATCTGCCTCCTAGTAAACTCTAGTAACCTAGATTAAGTTGGCGAGCATTCCTAATTTACAAAGTGTGTACCCAAAACTTCATATAGCTTACAGCATTAAAATAGTACCTAGACATCTGTTAAGGCAATGGGAATTTCCAGGACTATTAGGATAAGTGATGACAGTACCTACTCAAAAGTCACTCAACTTCTCGCTGAGTTGGTTTCGGGTGAGGTCTACAATTAAGTTTCAGGATAACTTTAATATATTGACTTTACAGGTTTGGCAACTTGACTAAGAGCTGAGATTCTTAGTCAGGAATTTTATAGCATCCTAGCATTTTAATTAGGTTTGTCACAACTAAGATAGATGAAAAAAATTGCAGAGGAAGACCCTGCACCCTGTAGTTAGAGAGGGATGGATTTTAACTCCTCATTGCAGCCCTGTATGGGCCACTCACTTTAGTGATGAACTCCATGATCCTTGTCAGTCCCTTCCAATTCAGAATATTCCATGCAACAAATAGTTAAACTGGGTTTGCATGGCCAGGCTTTGGTAGTGGGGTGGCTGCAGGGGTGGCTTGTGTGAGAAGCTTCCACTGTGCCCAGCAGAGCCCATCCTTGGCAGTTCCAAAGATGGACCTGCCACTGGCCAAGGCTGTGCCAGTTAGAAATGGCAGTAATGCCTCTGTCATAACATATTTAAGAAGAAAAGAATAAGGTACTGTACACGTGTAATTGCAGCCAGAGAAGAGCAGGGTGAGAACATGTGAGAGGAACAGCCCTGCAGACTTCAAGGTCACTTGAGAAGGAGGGGCAGAGGGTGCTCCAGGCACCGCAGTTGAGATTGCCCTGCTGTCCATGGTGCAGACTATGGTGAAGAAGCTCTTCCCCCTGCAGCCACAGAGATCCACTGGGATGGATGCCTGAGAGGAGGCTGTGAACCGATGAGAGGCCCAAGGAGAGAGGGCCCACACTGGAGCAGCCTGTCTTTGCAGAGCTGCACTCCATGGAAGAGTGACCCACACTGCAGCAGTTTGAGGAGGACTGTTGCCTGTGGGATGGACTCATATTGGAGATGTTCACAGAGAATTGTCTCCCATGGGAGGGACCCAACATTGGAGCAGAGGAGGGACTCCTCTCCCTGAGCAGTAGGAGAAACAAAATGTGATGAACTGACCATAATCCCCATTCCTGGTCTCCCTGTGCTGGTAGGGGATGAGGTAGAGCTGGGAAGGAGGCAAGGGTAGGGAGAAGGTGTTTTTGAGGGTCTTATTTTACTTCTCATTATCTTGCTCTGATTTTATTAGTGTAATGAGTTCAATGCATATCTCTAAGTTGAGCCTGGCTCTGCCCATGATGGTATTTCATGAGTGATCTCTCCTGCTCCTTATCTCAGCCCATGAACCCTTCATTATATTTTCTCTCCTCTGTCCAGGTGCAGAAGGGAGTGGGTTAGTGACTATGGTGTGTGCCTGGCATCTGACCAGTGTCAAGCCACAACAATAGCATAAAAGACTAAGTATGGAGACTAATAAAAAACTAAAATATTCGAATCTAAGTATGGGGAATAATAAAAATTTGAAAGTTTGGAGTATACTGTATTTTCCAGATACCTTGCTAACTCATTTGAAAAAGACAGAAGTATTGAGAAAGAAAATTGAATTTTAGTACTTTAACAGTTACTTATACTAAGCTCAATCTGGCTCTCAAATGATAAGGCATTCATGTTTTTAGAGTTTCGCATATATGAGAATAACTAATAGAAGAACAAGCTACTTCATGTGCCTTTAACATCTTATTACATATGAACGGAAAAGTCCTAGGAAATAGAGAACTCCTTTTTGCCTTACCAAAGGTTCTTGCACAGCTTTGAACATAATAAAAATTAATATAAACTAAGCAATTTTATCACTTCAAAACACGGACCTGCAGAGGACTACCCATTAAGAACCAGCTGCAATATTAAAAAATGGTCTTTGGTCATTTAGAGATGGTATTATTTCCTTTGTGCCCCTGAAGATACAGCACTGGTTCTTATTCATAGCTGAGATGCCTTCTGAGGGAGTTTTTTCTCACTCACTGCACATTGCTGTGCTCAACAGGCAGGGATATCTGTCCCCAATGCAGCTCTTCTTCTTGATATTCCCCCAGGTTTTGAATACACTTCCAGTGTACCCATTGAGTAGAACTTCTGGGCAAAAAGTTTATTTAAAGTGGCTGTCTACACATGAGCAAAGTACTCTTTGATTGTTAAATATGAGTGAATTTTTACATTATAAATTATTTCATCATCAAAATTAAATAGTATTGTAATGACAGAGTGCCACAACAGGGAGTTTGCTACTGGCTTAGCAAGCGAAAATAATATTAAATGCACTAAAAAATAAAAGACATACTAATTGAGTTTTCCTGGTGTTAATGTACACCTTATTTCAAGGGCTGTCTCAAAACCAAGATAACACTAATCTGCAGAATAGTGATGGTTTTCATTTTCAGACCCTTACGCTCATCCCTGCATATGTACATGCACAAAGCAACACTCATAAATGGGTGTTTCTGCCCCAAAATGCAGACATGGCAGCAGATAGTTTTAAAGTTTACAAGTGGTCATTGGTTTCATTGGTTTCAGTCGCCCATATTGAAAAAGGTGAGGGCATGGTTAAATCCATGTATTTTGCAGAAGTCTTTGAAGGAATGAAACAATTTTGTCTGATTATCTGTCTTTTGTTAAACTGTGGCTAGCATTTTATTTTCAAGTTGTCATACAGAAAGCTGCAATTTGATTAATCTGAGGTCTTAATAAATAGCTAGAGTTTATATAATAAGATTTACAAAATAAGGTTTTTGTTTATAATGCTAATTAGTCATTATATGAGACTTTTATTATTTTGCTATGTGAATTTCATTATTTTAATATCCTGATAAATTTTTGTATACTGATGATTTTATACTTTGCTGACTGGAGGTTAAGAGAAATATCAAATATAACCAAAGTCCATATTTTTCTATAGAGATTAATATATTTCCTTCATTAACAGGGAGAATAGCCAAGTCTGATAATGACTAGAATAAGACAGTGTTGCTCTTCTTTATCATTATATACTATAACATATAAAGGAAACGAGTGTTGACTGCAAATTTCTCATCTAAATAGACATTACATTAACACATATTTTTAAGTGAATGTTAAAAAATGCAGTTTAGTATTCTGTTAGTTGGTTATCTTTGTCCTTAAGTCCTTTAAGAATGAAAGTTTTTACAAAGTCAAACTCACAGCCACAGTAGTGTTCCTCCAGTCTTTTTCAGACATTGACAGTGCTACTTATCATTCTCTGCATACACATACAGAATCTGTGTGGGAGCACAGTCTAAATAGAGAATGAAAATAAAGTGAGCATAATGGAGGACTTGAAAGGCAGAAATAAGAAATTAGCACAACTTTTTTTTTTTTCTGTTCTTATTTTTTTCATGTAATAATTGACATTTGCTTCTCTTTTCTTCTGATTCTGTGCTGAATACACAAGACCAGTGATACTTCTTGGAAATGAAGAGAACATAACAATGGTTAATATATTATGTGCTAAAGTTGACTGGTAATTTCTACAGAAAACTTCTATTGTGTCTTTGAGATCTTCCTGGGCTTTTGCTCATCACTCTCTTAGGATTTTTTTTTAAAACCCCAGCACGATTTCACTCTGTTTACTGTTCACATCAGCAGAACACTTCACTGGTGTGTGTATGTGTGTGTTTAGAGACTTACTGGAATAACATTAGAGATCTTGATGTTAGAGTTGTTAAATAACTGGCAATTTATGATTTTTTTATGATATGGTGAGTGAGGAGGAAGAAAGGGAGTTTAAAACTACTATTCTAGTTGATGTCCTGCTCTGTAGAAGCCCCTGCAAGAATTTCTTATTCCATGCATAGTTCCCAGTTATGCCTAGAAATAAGGTTTGTTGCACTGGCAGATAGAATTGAGGCCCAGCACCCTGTTAAGGGTCAGAGCTGGTACTTGAGGTATCATCTTGGGAGAAGGAACAGAGAAGGTGCTATGTTTTCATATTTCTTAATAATTTTAGAAAGATTTAGTAACATAGAACAAGAAAATAAGCTCTTCCAGTACTTGCCTGTCTGGTATGTGGTTTTGCCCTGCTCCTCTCTGTGTAATACTGGGGAAGCAACAAAATGAGCACAAACTTTCTCTGAGGCAGAGCCCTGTGCTGGTGTTTTTGCTCTCCACTGGACAGAAGAGATACGAGTGTCTGTGTTCCTAAAATACAAGGTCAAGATACAGAATAATATTTACATAGCACAATGTAGAAAAGAGTGTATATGAGAGATTTTGGGCCATTGTCTCCAGAGGTGCCAACAAATTACAAGTCATTGTGCTGTCAACAGACAAACTCCTATTTTGGTAAAGGAATCTTGTTTTGCTTGATTTGTCAGCTGAGTTCCATTCAGTTTTGAAGACGCCAGAGGGGACATAGTCCTTCTCAGTCCTTGGAGTCAAAGGACATAATAAAGAGGATGCTAAAGGAGATTTTAGCTTAATCTGAACAGTAGGAAGCAGCATTTCTAGGCAATGATCCCTGAATTTTTTCATGACCCTGAGCCAGGGCAGAACAGATAATGGGTGTGAAGTCCTGCATGGTCGCAGTAGAGTTAATTTTTTTCTGCATACGCAGTGGGGAGATGTTGCACCCTTGCATATAGTTAATGTTCCATTTTGTGCACAACTGAATGCTATGTATTCATATCCTAGGTCTGACTCTTAATCTCTATCCTAGAGAACAGAATTTAGAGGGATGAGGTGGTAAAAGCATGTTGGCACTCACTGAAATCTGGCTTTCCAAGTCCTATGATACTCATTTATTACTTCTATGAGCCTCATAACTTTGATGGGGAAGAAAAGCTCTTATCTTTCCCCCACCTTCAGCAGTGAGCAATGTTTTGTGCCTTTTTCCCAGGACAGAAAATTAACAGAGGAATATTTGAGATTTGAACAGGAGCAGTCTGATCATCTCAGACTTGATTAACTGCTGAATAAATGTGTATTTTTGGCAATTCAGGCATACAGATCCAATTACAAACTCATACATTTTCAGACTACGTAGTTGAACCTGTCATAGACAAATACTTCTTTTAATTTCTTTGTTTTCTTCTTCATATTGTTAATCCACAATATATCTTCTTCACAAAACTGTTTCCACTAGCAATCCTTCCAGAAGTTAGTAAACATTTCCAAATACAGAATAAAAGGCAAGGAAAATATGAATAGACAAGACGCAAAGAGAACTTGCTTTTTTTTCCAGTTCTGTCAGGCTAGTCTGAGATACATAATACCTGTCCCTGCAAACCGTGACTTGCATGTATCCTTAAAATGTCACAAATGCAACACTATTACTATTACTATTACAATGACAAATGTAGCTTGGAGCCCAATTTTCCTTGACTTTGATAGGTGAAGAAGAATTGAGACATGGCGTAGTAAAATTTTTGTTGTTTGGCCTCAATTGTATGAATAAAACAGCCCTCTACTTAAAAATAAATATTTGCAATAGTTCTTAATATCAAAGGCTATATTATTATTTGTAACAATCATTACTTTTTTGTTGTTATTTGACTGATTTTTGTATCTTCTCTGAATAGTTCTCAGTACACTTACTAGTAATGGGTGTTGTACAGAACTCCTCAGGTATATATTATACACTATTTAGTCTGCTTTTATAGAGACATTGCTATGAATTAGGGAAAAGCCTTAGTCTGAAGCCTTTTTCTTATACAAATCATGATAAAGGAATATTTTTAGGTTAATTCTGAACATCTAATTCAGAGAAAAATAGAGCACACTGTGAAGCATATTCAATATCTGCAAATACTGTTCAGTATCAGTCAACAACTGTTTCATTTAGTGGATATATTATCTGTCACATCTGAAAAAGTAACAAAAAGCTTAGTACTTGTATATATATCCTATTTCTTCCAACTCTCTATAAATATATAGCATGAACTGGAAAATGGAAAACATGAAATTTAGTTTTTATTTTTTCATAAAACTAAGAGCATATGTTGTCTCCTCTGTTTTTCTGAATTAAAAACTTACTTTTTGATCTTTGCTGTATTGTAAAATTTTTTAAAAAAACAGTCAACTTGATATTGCTCCTTGTATTTCTTTACTGATTTTAAATCTAAAATCTAGACATGTTAGGTTACTGTCTTTCTGTATGTATCTGGGAAAAAACGTTTAGCTATATAGGGTTCTGTTATGTTATATTTTATGGTAAAGGGATTTTGAGCAAAAAAATCTCATGAGAATTTGTTTGCTGTAAAATTTCAAGACTTGAAAAGGGTCTTCCAGTAATACAGACATTTTGTGAGACTGTGTGTTTGTTTGAGCTTTTAAGAAAATGCATTTTTGCTTAGACGTTGTCTCTTGTTAAAGGGAAGACCTGGGGAAGGGAAGAGTGATTATCCTTGTTTGGAGGTACTTTGTTTTAGGTTAGTTACACTGTGCCAAACATGCAGAGTACAGGAAGGACCTTGATTTTTGTTCTGATTGTCCTACAGGTGGTGCTGGAAACTACCAGGTTTTCAGAGGTGATGTTTTTCAGCAGCGGTGATACTCATGTAACTTCTTCAGTGCCAAAACTGGTGTGAACTGGCATCAGGAGCCCTGTCCCAGAAGGAAGGCACAAGGAAAGTCCATACAACAAAATTTCCCTAACAGTTAGAAATGAGAAGATCATTCTGCTTTATATTTCAATCTATACAGAGATTTAAAAGGAGAACAAGGAAAGCACAAATATTATGGTGCCTATGAAGGCTAATAGATACAGCCTTGCCATTCAATGAGAACTTAAATTGCCTGGGAAAGAATGACTTTCAAAATTAGTTTTATCACAAAATAGGTCAGTGTACTGATAATTTGATATATTTTGAAATCTCATCACATTTCATTGAAAGCTCATTTTTTATCATAGTAAATGAGGTTGAAGCTTCACATTGATAAATAGGCTCCTTCCATTTGGCAGAAATGGAAATATTAATTTAAGAGCAGAGGTAACCTGGACAGTGTCCTATGTTTTATTTTTAGTTTTTTTTTTTTTTTTTTTTTTCTGAACCAATATAATTAATCAAACCATCTTATGACTTAAAGAAAGACCTACAATGACTTGGGATGCTATAATTTCTTTCTCCTTTACTATCCATATCAATGAAGTCCTATTCAGTCAAGTAGCAGCCACAAGTGTAATACCAGCTAAGACAGAAGACAAATAATGTCTCATTTATTTCTCTGTTATATCTGGAACAGTACCTTTTGCTCTGTATGAGAGAAGCCACCAATATGACCCAGCTGAGATCAGAGGAGATCACCTCCTACCATAAGCTCTACTTTGGCATCCCCTGTGAATAATCCTGCCCTGTTCAGAGGGAAAAACTGTATTTAACCTTTTGTTTGCTGTGGGACATGACTTCAGAAAGCATAAGAAAGTAAGGTTTAAAATTTATGCTGCACATTAACCTTTCTTTCTCATTAATTGCCAAAGTGTTTTTTTCATTTAAAATTAAACTTAAGCATGGCTTTTTAAAGAAATTCCAACAAGCTTTGTGTATAATTTCTGTGGATATATTTCAGGTCTCCCTGATTCAGGGTGAAAGTTTGCAGCGCACTTCCATCCTGTGCATTGATGTATGTACCAGATGCACAGACATGATACATATGTGGAAAACCTTCATGTCTTCTGCTGTATTTTCCCTTTTCTATTCTGGATTTTCTGAGTTAATTCCATTGTTTAAACATTTAAAGTTGTTGCCATTTTGGCAAAAATCTATGTGTCCTAAAAATATTTCCTTTTATTCCCTTATGTCCCTCAGAGTGGATTTTCAAAATCACCAGGGATGGGCAGGAGACAAGAATTGGCAAAAGATGTTAGATTTTCCAGATGTTAGATTTTCAGTCAATTTCTTGCACTAGTAAAGTGTAAAATGAATTGCTATTTTTAGAAACTGTCAGCTAAAAATAAGGTAAAATTTATCAATTTTTTCAGTTGATCTTTGCCCTGTAGAAAGAAAACTTTAAATTTAAATTTTTTTTTTTTTCATTTAAGATGTCTTTTGATTTTACTAGAAATAAGCCTAAATAAAACAATTAATTTGAAGAAAAGAGGATTTTAAAAATAATTTTAAATATTCATCTTTTTTTTCTTCTTGAAATATATTTAAAACATTTTTAAAAATGCTTTTAAAAACATTGGTACTTAATTTGAATATCATAATAATTATTTATACAGCTTAGGTCCTAGACCAGCATCACTTTTTTTATACCTCAAAATAATTTCTTATAGAGATTCTCAGGTTGCTAGTCACTCTTTTCAGCTCAGTTGATGATGTTATAAAAATAAAAAGGAAAAACTTTCTTTAAAAATGATAAAAAACCTGCTTGTAGGCACTTTCTCAAAAATGAGAGCCTTGATGAAAAAAAATAGTTTGACTTCCAGTTCCTAGTCAAGTTCTTATTTTTTTATTTTTAGTGAAGCTGGGCTTTAAGCCATGATGTAACTTAGGAGCCTTTCACAAAGCCAGGGAGGAAGAGAAAGTGGTGCCAGCATCATTATATGCTGACAACTAGGAAATTTGCCTGAATAACAGAATTTGCAAGAATACGGGTGAGAACAAAACAGAGGTGAAACTTGGTCTCAGATTTTCTGTAAGCTGGGGATGTCATCCATCCACTGGACTAGAAGGCTAGAAATTGTTTCTTGTCTTCCTCTTCCTTTAAATTAATGGTGCCTAAACTTCTTCCAAATTTTGAATTAAGGAATTTACATTTTAAAAAGTTAGATCATGGTAGCTTATATATTTCTATTTTCATTTTAATATCTCTTCTCATTTATGTTCTGATTTTGACTTAAAGTCAGAACAAAAAAATTCCAAATATTTTTCATCAAATAAAGGTGGCTTCGTGTGTTCTGAGAACACTTCTTAACAAAAATATTAAAAAAATATTTTGTAATTCCCCTTTTTGACATGCATACCATGTAGTGGATCTGAGACTAGGGGACCAACCCCCATATTGTGTTACTTACCTATGAAAGGTTGTGGCTGTAGAAACAATCCATAGGTAGACAAAAAAAAAGACTACAATGACCTGAAGAAGTTGTCTTGCTCGAGGTCTTTCAGCAAGAAGTCTGTGGTCAGAGCTGAAGCCTATTCAGGGTCTGTCCACTGCCTTGGCTCATCACAATGTTTTTAGTCAATAAAGTAAGTAAAAATAGTTGTCCATTTGCATAATTTCCTGCAATACCTTCTGAAGGTTTCTTCATTTCTTCACTCCCATCTTCTTCATTCAAATCTCTTTGCTCGTGGTTTTTTTTTTTTTTTCATCAAGACATTGGGAGATTTTATGTGATCCTTCATCCAGCCTTTTAATAATGACATATAATTGTTAACAGATGAACCTTAGGTTGATAAGAGCAGTTGTGCAGTAGTGCTGCCCCTTAGAAGCATTAGCTCCCTGATATTGGGACAGGTAATTTTACAGCTATTTCACAAAAAAATGTGCCTATGGATTACAGAACCCGTGAAGCAAGCAGGACTAGAACAATTAACAAAATCACATATGAAACAAAGAAATTGTGACTTCAAGCACCTTTCTGTGGTAGAGAAAATTGAAGTACTTGCCCATGTTAAAAATTCTTTATATTGTTTTTTCAGAGCTGTGATAACGTTTTAGTTCATTTTAATGAGAGTGACACTTTAAATGTAACAGGTGAGAAGTCACTTCAATAACAATCTATCGTCAGTGGAATGTTACATTCTAAAATGATATGATAATAGAGTAAAGTTACTTTGAATAACTTTGGATTAAGAAACAGATTTATGTGTTCCTTACTGGTTTTAATAATGATTGTTATAAATTATATCCTCTGTCATGTGTAAAGATTGCTTGGTGGTCCTCTTTCATAAAGGCTCCGAGGATCTCTTTCACATTTAGTCATCTTTAAAAAACAAAGTGCTGAAAAAACCCCTATTTTCACAAGATTGGTGCTCAGTGTTGCATTAGGGTTTCACCTATGATGAGAAAGACGATGTCTCCTCTAATACTGAGCTGTGAAATAGGAAAGGGTTCTGGATCACATTAAAAAGTCCTGTCAGAATTTTTGAAGACTTAACTCAGAAGTAGTTAGGTTTTCTGTCCTGCTGCTCTCCTGGGCGAGCTGGTTCAGCACCCCACACCTTGCCATGGGAGTTTTGGCGGCCCCATTCTGCTGAGCTATGAAGTAGTTGGGCAGTGAGTTTCCTTTGTTATTGTATCTTAAATTTTAGAGGTTTACATCATGAAAGACATTCAGTAGTGATGCAGACCAGCACTCAAACAATATGTTCTGTTATTTCTTCCCCACCAGGTTAAAAATAAAATATCCATAGTTTTACACAAGGTTCTTCCCTTAAAAAGGAAGTTTGATTTAATCATGGGTAATTGGTATAATGTATAATGAAGTGATTTGGTAGAAGCCCTGATATATTTTTATTATCTTTAGACAGCTTTAACAATTCTTATTTTCTAAGAAGGCTTTAGTTCCATATTAGGAAGTAATTTTTGATGTCTCACTTACCGGGAGTTATTTTGATATATTTGACATAGTCCTGTCAAGTATGTAGATGCTGATAATCTCTTTTCTGATAATCTGATTTTTTAAGGAATCTGTAACTTGCTGACTGTAATTTTGAGTATTGTCATATTAATTACTGCAGAAAAAAACATCACAACAGGTATGTAAACTCATTTATTTTAATCTATTTTTTATGTCTGCAATGACTTGTGGCAGCAAGTCCCAAACATGAATTATGTGCCATATACAGAAAAAGACAGCTCCAGTTTTTCACCATACAGTTTTGATCTCATAACTCACATCTACTCATATTTTTGTAAGGAAAGCAGGTGTTCTGTAGCTACCTAGGACAAAGAAAAGTGAAAATATGACTTGGTCTTTTTATGTTAAAAAAATAATGCCACTTACTGTTTATATAACTCTGTGCTTAAAACCTTTTAAAGACCCTAATCAATTAATTCTCATTAAAGTACTCTGCTAGGTTTAGTGTACAATTAGAGATTGTACTGAAAACTGCCTACTGTCCTCAATAATTACTTTGAAAGAGGATCTATCAAACATAATGTCTGTGTTTAATCATTTGCAGAAAAACACTTCAGCATTCTTCTGGTCTCCAGTCCTCTCCTAGGAAGTTTTCAGAAATGCTGCTGCCTGACCTGATAATTAGAATGATTGCATCTTCCCACACACTTTGGCACATGAGAGATACCTAAGCGAATTAGTAAATCATTCTGGTACTCTGTGTTGTCCTTGTGCTCCCTAATCTGGTTAAAGCATTTGTGTTAAAATCATAAGCAGACTGAAGGCAAATTTTTGACTGAACATGTAATTTCTGATTAAGTGATCCTAAAGTCTTTAGAATACCTAAAGTTCTGAAATCGTAAATTATTTTTGAAAAAAAGAAATTCAGTAATTAATGAATCTTCATTAAATATGTGAAAGATATTACTAGCTAAGATGAGACATGAAAATCAGTCACATAACAAAATAGTGATGCAAATTATTTATAACGTGTAACTCCTGGTTCTGTGCTTTTATCTTGCTCCTATTTGACATTCTGCTCTTAAGCCTTCCTAACCTTCCTCTCATGTCAAATGGCCTGAGCAGCCTTAACATGATGTCTTTAGAATTATAAATATCCCAGCCTTGAACTGTGAGTTTCTAGAAAGCGATTCCAATTACTTTGGCTTCTGCATAATTTATTCAGTTCACATCTCTGTAGTCGGAAAAAGTCACCTGAAACTCACACATTACTCTTTCGGGATTCGTTTCAGTATTAATTAGAATGTGAATAATATCAAGGCTGAATGAAGCCTGTAGTCAACAGTCTGAAAATGTTTTTTGTTGTTTTGAGGGGTTTATTTATGTATCTCCACACCCAGTCTTACCTTAAACACCTCCAAGGATGGTGGCTCCACCACCTCCCTAGGCAGCCCATTCCAGTGTTTAATCACCATTTCTGTGAAGAAATTCCTCCTAATGTTCAACTTCAACATTCCGTGGCACAGTTTGAGACTGTGATCCCTCTCCTCTCATTAGCTGCCTGGGAGAAAAGACCGACCCCCACCTGGTGCAGCTTCCATTCAGAGAGAGTATGGTAAGGTGTTGGAGGTGTTTTATGGAGCATGGTCTGCCCTGGGCATCCTGCACAACCATTGACACCAGTAATATGTTTTTCTCAGTCGTTGTGGTGAATAGAAATGATTTTTCTCTTGTACTTGGTGTAGGATATTCCATCAGAAATTCTGTTGGTATTTTAGCCTTGTTCTATCTTAGATATAGCAGAGCAGGTGCAAACCTTGTGTTTTGAAGTGTCAACAGAATTAATGACAATCACCTATTGCATTTCTATATATTTTCTGCATAATTTTAATCCTGAGTATGTTTTGAATAAGTGGATATTTCCAGTACACTTTATGGAGCGATAAGCAAATAAATGCAGCCAGCTTATAAGAGGGCAATGCCTTTTGGGAGATAGGTTTGAAGAAAATAACTTTAAATAAAGCAACAATCTAGGTAATTCTAGTTTTCTACTTGAGTGGAAGAAGTATTGTATCTTTGAAAGAAGAGTTGTTAGATAAAGAATCAAGACATCAATATGTGAGGTATCTTATTCCATAAGAGCAGACCTTTTTAAAAGGCAGGGCATGGCTGCTACTACCCAACAGTAGAAAATGTTTGTCTCTACACATGTGGTAACAAAATGATAGAATGCTCAGGTGAATAGGGGAATAAAGTGAAGAGTGTGCAAATGTAGCTGGTGTCCTTTATTTCAGGTGCATTTAGCACTGTACACCATGAGTTTCTTTGACAGAATGTTGTTTTCTCTACAGCACACATAATGTGTCCTTCTTGGTATTGAACTCACAGAAGGAATCACGAAAATTGCTGTAGTATCAGTTGGCTACTTGAACTGATTATATATCATTTTCTCAAACTTTATGTTAGGGCTAGTGCAGTCCTCAGAATCTTCTGCATTTTAGAATTTATTTTTTTATTCTGCTTTATAATCGGATAGAGTAAATAAAAATAATAATTGACTGCAAAATCAAGTCTATCACTTTAACGTTCCCATTCCAGGAAAATTTATCTAATGCAGTTACAAAACCCAAAAATAAATCTCCCATGTGTACTGCAGTTCCTTATTTATGGGCCTGGGATATTCTATTTGCATATCCTATTATGCGATATTGTATTTGCATTCCAGGTTTGCATTCTGAAGAAAGATCTAGAAAATTACAATTCTGAAGCAGATTTTTACTTTTCACTTAAGAATACAAAATTTAAATCAATTTAGGACTCAGTAAAACTGTCTTTTATAAGGGGATGGGTGAAAGAATGCTAGAGGTGAAAGCCATTTCTCAGTGGTGTAGAAACAAGATATTGGTAAGATTTTAAGGCAGCTTGCAAACCATCTTATGGAAATCTAATCACTTTAATGAAGATCTACTCGCTTTCTGATACTGACCATTTTAATCCAAGGTTTTACCTGATTACTCTTCTGTGGCAGAAATGTTTACTGTTGAGATAGGTTTTCCTCCAATAATAAGAGGTTTAGCCTCACTGGTCCCCTAAGATGACAACAGAATCACATAATTTTTAGGGTGGGAAGGGACCTCTGGGGATCATCCTGTCCAATACCCCTGCCAAGGCAGGGGCACCTGGAGCAGGTGACACAGGAATGCATCCAGGTGTGTTTTAAATATCTCCAGACAGGGAGACTCCAAGAGCTCTGGGCAGCCGGTTCCAGTGCTCTGCCACCCCCAGTGTAAAGAAGTTCTTCCTCATGTTGAGGTGGAACTTCTTGTATATTAGTTTATGGCTTTTTCTCCTCCTACTATCACTGGGCCACAATGAATAGAGTCTGGCACCATCCTTTTGGCACCTGCCTTAGAGATATTTGTAATCTTTTGATGAGATCTTCTCCCAGTCTTCTCTTTTCTAGACAGAAAATGCTAAGCTCCCACAGTTTAACCTCACAGGAGATGTCCCAAATCATCTTGGTGGCCTCTACTGGAGCCTCTCCAGTAGCAGCTTGTCTTGAACTGTGGAGACCAGAACTGAATTTCCATGATACAGTAATGTAACCACAGCTGAGGTTCAGTAGCTTAATGATTCCTCATCAGCACCAAGGTAAAAAACATGGTAGGAACATGCATAGAGTACAGAAAACAAAATATAAGAGATATTTTCAATTGTTGCTTGAAGCATTACCAGGAAACTAAGGGACTGTGGAGGAAAGGAATCATGTTGACATTTAATTCACATAACAATGTAGAGATTCAAGGTTGCAGAGAGCTTTTGCTGAAGACTAATTATGTTTTAGGACAGAAAAAGACTCTGGTTAAACTGCTAGAAAATGTAATTGTTTCATCTCACTGTACCCTTTTCTTGGTACTTTTTAACTGAAATCTCAGTAAAGATCCCTTTTAAAGTACAGACGGATGTGATCCTGTCAAGCCATAATTTAAGCAGGAAGGCCTAGGATATAGACAGGACCAGCTGATATGGCCATGTCTGGGAAGGAGTGGGAAGACCTCAGATCACTTGAAGACCTGAAATCTTGTGTGGAATGATATTTCAGAAACAAGTAATGAACTATATTTGTAAATGGAAAATTGTAGGAGCCTAACTGAGCAGTGGCAAATATATGGTGATATTTAAAAGAATGTGCAGTGAATTCTGGGATCTGACACTTTTAGTTATATCTGCTGACTGAGGGAAAATTAGAAAAAACCTACAAGAGGTGCCAGGAATTTAATTACAGAGGCCTGCCAGCTGCCTCTCTGCTCGAGATCAACACTTTCTGTTGCCGCTTTTGAATTTCTGTATATTCTACTGCAGTAAACCAGCTCTTGGGACTGGAGATGTTTTGGCCCTGACAGATACACAAGGGCTTCAGTAAAATAGAAGAATAAGTATCATTTGGCTTGCAGACTGACCCAGAAAAAAAATGTTTGTTCTGTAGCAGAATACAAAGAGTATTTTCTGCCTCACATGGAATTTATGCCAGAAAAGCAAAGTAAAGAGGAAACTCTAGTTCAATTACCTCTACTAGACGTGGGAAGAAGACTAAGTTTTTCTTTATTTGCAATAATGCTGGCTTAAAAGCCCCAGAATAAATAGGAAGCAAATTCTACTCCTGAGTATATTTGTATTATATGGGAAACCTGCAATAGTATCCTGGCTTTAATTGCAGCCTCGGCTTGCTCATGCCTGATGTGAACTTGAGCAACTGAACTATATAAGCAAATTCTTGTTCTACACACAGAAAATGTATGTATGATATTCAACAAAGCTTAGGAATCATTCCAAGAGTTTTTTAGGGCAATGTAAACACAGATATTTTGGATTTATTTCTCTCATCACTGCCACGGAGTAGCAGCATGAACACATCTGTGTAGTGAAATAATTCCTGAGAAAGGCAGTCCTTAAAAAAATCTGATGAATGTAGTAATCTATAATAGAATAAATAAATCCTCTTTCTTTCTGTGCTCAGACCCTAAAAGAAACAAAGTTAACAATATTAACAATGAATAAGGAATTAGCTATTATTTTCAGAAAAGGAAGGAAGCATTCAACACTAAAAAAATTTACTCAATGGTATAGCACAGACAAACATACAGAGGAAAAATTAATGCTCTCAAGCTATTACTAAAATGAGTAAGACAAAAACTTTCACATATAGGAATAAACACTGTGGATGCAAGGTGGGATATCTGGAAGAACAGTATATGATCTTTTAACCAGTCAACTGATCTGCTCAATTCTCCTGTGCCTACCTCCTCACCACCTTCCAAAACTAGTGCTTTACATTTGTTACATTCATGTATTTAGGAGAAGTGATTTTGTCTCAGTTTTCTTTGAATGAGAAATGGGGAAATCTGTGAAGAAACTTTCTCTACACACCCCTCATCTCCTTCTGATCCAAGCCACTTGCACAACAATAAAGAGCAAGCTGAAAAAAAATTGCTGTTGTGCCAGTCTGGCTCAAGACATTTAGGTTAACCTGGCCTCAAGAGAATAATCATAATTGTGTTTGATGCTTTAAAGAGCACTGAAAAACATAGAAAGTATATCTGCATGTTTTCCCACTCCACAGCCAAATTAAACCAGGGAACCATGTAGTACTTTTGGAGATATTAGAAAAACAATATTGATTGGAAAGGCCAAGGAGGAATTGCAGATAGGAGAGGATTATAGGAGGAGTGGGGAACAGCTCTTACTGAGCTCTTAAAAACAGAGACGATTCTTCATGCCCCAAATGGAAATATGACCTTGGGAACGTGCTCACTGGACCTTTTCTGTGACTGAAGAATGTGTAGGAGATCTAAATTCATGTGACCATTTGGGGATTGTTTTGGTGTCAGGACTAGGAAATCGTCCCAAACACTCTGAAAACTTCTTGAGAATATTGTTCTGTTGATACCTTGGGTTGTACATACTGCATTTCATTGTGGTAGGTTGTAATTCCCTGTAGCTATGGTAGCACTGATACCTTCTGAAGGAGCACTAAAAACATTGCATCCTGGGACTCAGTAATTTATTACTTCTATAGTGCATCCTAAATTTAGGATATGGGGGATTTTTTATGACTTAATCTCTGGCTTCTCAACTGCAGCTTGAAAACTGAGGACCTGCTGGATCCATCTACTTTCTGAATCTTTATCACCAGTGTGGATATTGCATGGGGCAATTCTGCTCATACCCAGGTCTGAGCAGCTTTATATGTGGATACACAGGACAGAAAAGGAAGGATGCAGTTCACTTGCCTCAAACTGTGGTAGTGGTGTGGGACTATGCAAGGTAGAATGCAGCAGCACAGCTGTGAACAGTCCTGTTTATATGTGTCTTCCTTCCCTGCAAATAAATGCAAGATAATTTGAAATATTTTGTCTGCATTTAAAAGGACATGAAATGAGACAGGAATTAATCAGAAAAGGTATGTGATGTGAATGCAGGGCACTGACTCAGCAGACTGGGTGGTCTCTCTTGGAAATGTGTTCAAGTCAAACCTTTTGAAATGTCCTAAATGTAAACATCATTGTAGAAAGATGGTGTTCTGTTGTCCTACAAGAAACATGTGAATACATATACTGAAAAGTTCGTGCGTAATATAAGGTGGTATCATGACTCTCTTCTCTATTACCTTAAAGATGTGCCATTATATTCCCTACTGAATAACTTGGCAAAAATCTCTGCAGATGTCACAGTTCTTTTTTAATGCCATGTACTTTTAAGTAGTTTTCTATGAATCATTTTTTAAGCTCAAGCCTATCAGAAGAACTGTGATTTAGTATTCTCATTTTCTATACTGTATGAACCCTATAAGGGAATTCCTTTTTGAGTAAGACAGTAATTTTGGTATTCTCAATGTTTTACTGCATAATAAATATGATTACAATGAGTGTTTTCTGATCCACTCAGAGCAATGCACTTACATCTATGAGCAGATATCTAAATAATGTAGGGATCATTTCCAACTTAAGTTATTCAGTCTGAATTGCAACAACACAAGCTGGATGATTTCAAAGAAATTTTTCAAACCACTGAAGACATTTATTGGTGTCTATGTAACATTCTTCTCTATGCCAAGAAATAGTGAGTTGAAATAACAGCAGCTGAATTATTCACCACCTAATCTGAGAGGATGGCTTCACTGAAACCTTCTTCATTCTGATTCCTCCTGCTGTGGCTCCTCACATGGAGAGAATTCTGGCTGCCAAAAACCAGTCAGAGCCCTTCTGCTGGCATAAACAGGGAAAATGGTTCACCATTTCCTGGAAGTTCCCATCATGATTAACTGTGGTAGTAGGAGTTTGTTGTTCAGCTAGTTTCAGTTGTGCAGTACTGATGATATTATTATGACAGTTAAAATTGATGGTTTTAAAATAAATATGTATTCTTATACATCATCTGTGTGTATGTGAGGAGATAATATACAGGTCAAGGGGATAGAATAGAATTTGGACTAGAGTCAGATCAGTCCAATTTACTTATTACTTGCTATACCATCCTGTAGAAGGTGGATATTTGTTCTCAGAACTGTTATTTGCTGATGACAGCTAGAAGACCTGCTAACACTCAGGCCTCAAAGCAAGCATCTGCCTACAAGAACAGCTTCCTAATCAGGTGACTGTTGCCATTAAAGCATTATATTTTATCTGAAGTAATCATGAAAGACACCCTGAAATCCTCATGTCACTTTGAAAGTTAAGCCAGAGAACATCTTCAGAATATATATTCCATTTGCTCCAGTAGAGGCCACAAAGATTCACAGTTGACTAGAAATTATTTTTTTTTAAATTTCAACAGAATGACTTCTTATGGGACAGGAATATAAGTGGATTTTTTATTGTTCTTGCCAAGTACCATATCATGTTATCAAATGCAAAACTTTACCTAGTCCTTTTAAAACTGACTTATTTTAAAAGACCTAATGCAAGATTCTGTCTGATTTCAGTTTTGGTCCTGTGAGGATTAGGGATTGAACACACAGTTGAGAGCATTTAGTGTTTAACAGTGTGGAGCACAGAGAAAGTAGACAACAGAAATTTTTGAAAATTTATAATAAAAAATAGTATATTAATTGGTTTTGTTTTTCTTAGACATAAAAATCATAATTCCTTAAGGGAGGAACTTTTAATTCCACATGTATGCCTATACATCATATTAGAGATGTAAAAAAATGTTGCCTTTCTCACAGAAAATTCCAAATATGGCAAAATTTATCCTGTGAGAGTGCAGGCAAGGTTAAACACTAATCCATGTGTACACCAGTCAGATTTAATAATGTTTTTCTTCCTAAGTGTTTACCTTTTTTACATCCCCGAGGCAGTGCCTTCCTCTGCATCTCTATCGTGAGTATCTTCATCTCACCTTGATTTCTGGCTGAGTTTTAAAGCTCAAATTATTTGCTTTGCAATCTTCAGATCTGATGCAAGATCTCATGATGAAATATGTATTATGGCAGGTCAGACTAAGTGATCAGATTGCCTCCTTTGATCACATTCTCCAAAATGTTGTAAAGGACAGCAAGATGTCATGAGCTACATCCTGGATTGTGCCCCAGTGGCAAATGGTTTGGAGCCTGGTTAGAAAGACCAGGGAGACAAAATAGTGTTTATTCATCACTGAGTTGACTGTGTGGCCTACTGTACAAACCAAAAAAGGCTAAAGACTGTTCTGGCTGAAGATTTCTGTCCATTCACTCCATTTGCCTTCATCTTATGCTGAGCTGGATATTTAAATCTTCTGTGACAGCTTTGCAGTTATGGAGATTTCAGTCTCTGTTAGATGAAGAACCCAGCTGCCCCTCAAGAGCAGCTGCCTCTCCAATATAAGGTCAGTAAGTGTGTCTAGATCCACTATTTCAATCCTGTTTGAATTTGGATCCTGGTAGACAATCTCTTCATTTTTGTATTGTGAGACTCTATCTTGTGACTTGCGAGCTGCATATCCAAAGTCCATCATACCAAGGAAATACAAAGGGGTAGGACTAATAGAAACATCATATTCTGTTAAGTCTCTGCTCAATGAGACAGTCCTAAAACAGTCAAGTGAGAATATGACAAAACCAATGCCATCGGTTTATCTCTCTCTAAAGATGTATGAAATTATCAGACTTCTATTGTTAACACTATTCTCCACTGTCATAATTTATTTGCTATGCTTTTGCTACTTTCTCTTAAATCTTGCTGCTGCAAGAGGTTTTTAAATTATTATTTTCTCTCTAATTTTCTTCTTATTCTATGTTAAAATGTTCCCAATATTTTAGATGGAATGTAATTTCTAGATCAAAATTCTCTGTTATTTAACTCTGAACACAATGATATCTGTGATCTAAGATGTTGCCATTGGCTTTTTAGCACAATTTTTACTTTGTTGGAGGTTCTGAAAAGGAACATACTTAAGCAGCCTTATTGTTATGGCCATGAAGCTTAGCAGAGAATGAGCTACCTCACTTTACTTGTTTGAATGACTTGTTTTCAACTGTTATACAGTGATTGAATCATGCTGCCACATCCTGAGAAACAGAGAATGAAACATTACTTCCATTATTTCACTGAAAACCTACTTTATTAAGGCCTTTTCAGTGGCTGGACCAATGATCACTGAATGTTTTTACCAAAACTTGCTAATTTCTACTGAGTCCTGTTGAAACAGCCAAGATCGGCCGCTCAGGGGATGAAAAGAGCAGTTATGTGCAGCATCTGATCTTCAGAAACTAGGAGAATGACAATTACAGTGGGGTGTAAGGAGGTCAGAGTTGTCATATTTGGAAAAGTCTGTGCCAATCCAACCCTAATCAGCATCTAGACTAGTCTCTGTCACTTAAGTATATCATATCTATGCATTGTAAATCTAAATGGAATTAAAACAGTTTTAACACTTGAATTTCTATGAATAAGGAAGTATAACACAAAATATGTATGCAAATATGAAGAGCTGGGCAACACTTTCCTATGGTGGAACCCATAATAGTAGATGTTGCAATAAAGCCTTAAGTTTCCTGTAAAAATTATTTTGAATAATTCCAGAAGGTGGTAGGCTTGACAGCTGTAAAGCAGGGAAGTTAATGTGAGAGCTTGCAGGGAAGAGAAAACCAGCTACACAGTGTGACAATTTGTCCTTCAGGGACTGCAGCTTCTGCATTTTGTTGTGTCCTTTTCTCACAGATTTGAGGCACTTGATTCTCAGTATAAAACACACTGTGTGGGTCCAAAGTCTTCTCCAGGTCTTCTTGTCCATCTTTATATCAAAAATATAAGAATTTTGCTCCTGTAGCTTTTGTTCTTTCTCACCATTTTCTTTTTCCATTGCTAGCTGTGGTATTAGTGCTTATTTGTCTGACTAATGAGGTACTGCCTAATAGCAGTAACATTACTTCTTTACAGAAAATAACTGCTATCTTCTGAATCAGACCCTAATTCTAGGCAACTAAGATATCCTTCATTATCCTAGAAAGCACCAGATTACATCTTCCAGCCTCTGTCTCATGACTGAAAACTTGAGAGATACACATCATATCTCCTTTTTTTCTCCAAAGGAATTTTTCCTGGTCTCCAGATAACTAACTGAATATAACCATGTTAAATGTGGGAACTGTCCCAGCAGAAACTTATAGAAACCTTCCAAACCTCAGAGAAATGAAACTGGATTTTTAAATATTCACACATTCTCCCTTCACAGCAAATTGTGTGATAAATATAACCTCCATTCTCTGTTTATGGCTTGTCAATTCAGCTTACTTTGACTTCAAGGGTGTTCACCCCTTGAAATGTTAAAATGAAAACACCTTTCTACTTATGGCCTGGTTTTGCTCTTTGCTGTTTGAGGCTTTCTCCTTTATAAAGGGCCATAATAAAGTGTAAACGATGTTTAACTCCCTCTGGCAATGGCAATAATATGTTTTTTATTTATGTTGATATATCATCAAAAACACCTATGCTGAATACTTTAGACCCACAAAAAATTCTTTCCCAGGCTGATGCTGTTGAAGTAAAGAATTGATGAAAATAATTGTTAACATTTTTTTGTACTTTTGCCACTAGGACAGAAACAGGAAGAAGAGAAGGAGAATTTTAGAGGTAATGTCCTAAAAAATTGGGTACCTAGACCTTGCTGTAGTATCCTAAATTAGCAGGAATATTGCCCATAAATTACTATATTACTTTGTCCCCATCAGGAAACAGGCTCAACTATGTGAAATTTCAATGGGAATTTTAAAATCACTTTTCCTCAATACATGATATTTTATTTTCCAGTAATTTGCATAAGATATGTGTGGGTTATATTGAGAAATTTTTAGGTGCTCTGCACAGAAGGGTTTGGGGTAAAATTATAAGATTCCTTATAATTTAGCAGAGAAGACAGATAACAGTGTTCAAGCAGAGTGCAAATATATTCTGACACACACAACCCCATGAGTATCTTCCACAGCAATTTTGCTGCCTGCTGCTAGGCTTATCTTTTCTAAGTATTTTTCAGAGCATAGAGTAAAGAAATTGGGAAAGCTATAGATTTTCATTTTTGATATCAAAGCAGTGCAAATATCTTGGCTAGTAAAGAGTTTACAATGCTATGCCTTGGCCGTTCTATATTTATTTTAAATGCTAAGGTCACTTTTGCATAATTACTCAGGTATTTGAGAGTTTCCTATTACTCTCATTTATCCTGTCCTGTGCAAAGACATTGGGATGTCTGGCAGCATTTCTTTGCCATCTCTATGCTTTCTTCATCTGTCTTTTAAGGTTAAAGTGGCATTAGCTGAGAATCTCCTTCCTGTTTGCATTATTCAGTGATTTGAAAAAGAGGGAAGCAAATGTTAAAGGACTATGTCAGATCTTTTGAGCATTCTGTAACTTTTAAAACTTACCTTAGAAACCTGAAAGCCAGTTATTTTCTGTGGATTTTGGCACCAGACATTTGTTTAAACTCAGGCAGAGTTTGCCCTCTTTAGAAAAGAGGCAAAAATAATGATTGATATGTAATAAGATGACCATAACCAGTTATTTCATAATTTTACTATATCAAAATATTTTTATTTATTTATTATCACAATTGGTGACATCACACCACTTGAAAAGTATAAATCAAAAGACAGATATTGTAATGTATATATATTAAGTTTTTCCCATAAAAGATACAAACATTTTTATTCATATGCAGACTTTATATTCATATGCAGACTTTATATTCAGATACCAGATTCATTAGTTGGACATCATGATGAAACAAGTCCCTATACTGCAAGAATATAAAATGCTAACAAGTACAATTCTGAAGGTCAACATTCAAAACCTTTGAAGACTGGCACACATGTCCTTTATAAGTCATTAATCCTTCCTTGTTAATTCAGTTTCTTCATAATACATAATTTTCACCATTTTTTCTTACTTAACCCTCTTTCCACATATAATTTTACTTCGTGCTCTTTTGAAGACCCCATCTAAGAGGTTACCAGCTGCAGTCATCTTTCAAATTCTTCTTTTCAAAAGTGACCAGTTATCTCACTGTTTAGTTAGATATCTGCATATAAGATATGTTTGAAAAGTTATTCTTTAATTATTAGAATACAATGTGCCTGAACAGCTGTTTTTTAGGCTCATTGACTCTTACTGCCTTTAGTGGTAGGTTTTCTGTTCCTGTTGCCTTCCTGTATTCCTCATTGCACTCTTTAGTGTTGCTTGGAAATGTCAGACCAAAATCTGAAAAGGGGGAAAAATAAGGCCTAAACTGTGCAAAAGTTGAATTCAAACCAAAATAGACCATTGTGACACAGCAAGAGGAAGTAGTCGGATCTTTTTTGTGTCATTGTTCCAGGAACAGTGGCAACTCTTTTACCTATTTAATATCCATTAGGCTAAAACACCTAGAAGAATTCTTAAAGTAATATCTGGATAGATTTCTAGGATTGACAACAGAGTGAACACATAGAATCCCTTAATTTTAATGATGGGAAAACAAGTTAGAAGAATGCCAGAGTGAAGTTTTAGAGTTACTTAAATTAGTCAGCTTTTATGAAGTTGTTAGTCAGAAGTAAAGCTAATGCTTTTTCAATTTTGACTACTTTGAGTTTGCAATTGAATACAATCTTCTTTATACTGACATGTTTCCCCAGTATCTTAACAGTGTTTCCTGTTGAAACTTCAAACTCAGAGATGTAGAGAACATCAATATGATTTTCCTTCTGGCAGTAATGTCAGAGCACCTGCGCAGACATCCGAAAGGAAAACCTGCACTGCTGTGTAAACAATGTAGTCTACGTGACTCAGGCATTTGAATTTATCTGAGACCGCACTATGAAAATCTTTTCTAGAAGCTTCTGCTGTGAAGACCTTGATTTCTGGAAAGGCTCTCCTGTGTAAGAGAAACTCACATACTGTTCTCTTTGCAGAGAGTTTTTTTTTGCAAGGTGTCAGCTTTGACTCCAATTATAAATCTTCTTCACCAAATTTTAAATGCATATGACTAACACATTCCTGTTTTCTGCATAAATTGACCAAGAAAAAAAACAAGCTCCCCTATAAAGAGGTGTGTCAGTTGACTGCAATATTTGAAACACACTAAAGCTTACAGGTAATAGAGCTCCATAAGTGATCCTCTGGTAGACAAAGACATTCTAAATTAGTGGATTTATTCAAGTGACAAAGTTGCACATTTAGGAGGCTTCAATGGTAGCACAAATGTAAATCTTCAGGTAATGAATAGAAGCCTGGATGGTGCAAGGAGGTGGCAAATTGTCACAGCAATTCATCAAAGGCTCTTTTTTATTATGTTACAAGAGTCTCAAGAATTTTTGAATTTCTATAGTAATAAATTAGCTTCTTCTTAACACTGTTTAAAGCACATATAACCTTTGCTCAAGAAGTGTAATGATTTTGCTGGTCTCTACATGATTTATTTTTTCTTCAGCAAACATGTTCTAGGAAGATGGAAAAGGATCAGAAATTGTCCTCTACCAGAAGTCAAATATTTTCTGAAATTTTCCATTTCTGCATAGTAAGTTATGCTCTTTTATGATTCACAGACTGAGGCAGAACAGAAATTGAGGGAAAATTAGCACGCTAGCTCCACAAAAGGCCTCAACACATTTTACAGTGTGCTGGATGAACTTCTCCTTGAGGAGAGCATGTACAAACAGCCCACTACCTCAGTGTCTGCCTGAAGGTCCTGAGAATGCTCTGGGCTAGATAGAGTCAGACTTCTCCCAAAACCTTTCTCCCACCAGAATCAGCTCTGGGTTTATAGTATAAGTTGAGTGTATCCTTCAAAATATGAGAATGTCAAGGGAAGCAATCTTCCCATTCCACTAGCCTGACATATGCCTTCTCTGAGAAATTTAAAGGCTGAATGTCATTACAGAGTCAAACTGTATTCAATTTTTAATGATAAAATAATTTTAGAGAGTACTGGGAAAGATTCTGTTATTCATTGCAGGAATGTGCTTGTCTGGTTTCAGGCTGTAGGTGTCTCGCCACTTGTAAGGGGGTGACTGCTTGTTGGTTTTAGGCTGTTGATAGTGTTTATTCAATCAGGTTGAATTAGTGCTGTAGCAATTTATTAACATCTGTTACATGTTATGTGAAGATTAATTTATTGGAGTGATGTTTCAATAGTAGAGAGGAACGGTACTGGTACATGTATGTGAATATTTTAACATTTCTGATGGTTATTTTATTTAATAACAGTCATCCTGAGCTAGTTCTTTAAGAACAGCTCCTATTGTTCTTGTAATGTAGCTGCTCATGTAAAAAATTTTGTTTTGGAATGAAAAAACTCTGCGTGAACAGTTGTACAGATATTTCTCTAGTAACAGAACTAATCTATTTTTAAAATTCTAACACTTGTTCTTATAAAAATAACTTCTTGACACTTCTGTCATAATGAACAGTGCCACTGTAAGTAAGAAAACAGGAACTACACGGAGCCATAAATTTACTAGGGATTGACAGAGATTATAATAGCAGAAAATAAATCCATATTTATCAAGCCAAATATGTTCTTTTGGTGGTAACAAAATGGTCCTAGGAATGGATGTCACGTGATTTTGGAAGGAAGAGTTGCATTCAAAGTAGTGAACAGAAGGCCACAAAGCTTTAATAGAGCTATGAATAAAAATGAACTACTTGAAAAAAATACTTCAGATAATTTTATAATGATTTTTGTCAGTAGTCAAGGTAATAGTCAAAGTCAACTGAATTATGCTATAGAGTAAGTACATTGGCATTTATTTGTATACATTGTTATTATTGGTATACATTGGTAAGTATAAACCAGAGTACCAATTATAATAGCCCAGAACCAGAAATATCTATCAGCTGTTAGTGGAGAAAAGTCAGATCATGAATCTTTGGCAACAGTATTTTGAAGAGACCTCAGGAGCCTGTATTGTGCAACCCAGCATCACATCAAGTTTTCACTGATTTCCTGAGAAAATTATTTATCATCATCCCGCAGAAAATTCCAGAGTTGCAATAATTTCCACCGCCTTTCAATTATTGATAAAAAAATACAAAAAAACACCCCCAAAAAGCCAAAGTGAGGCATTGGTTAGAATCCTAGCAAAAAAACTGGAACCTTTTTTTTTGCCATAAAATAAAAAGAACTAAAGAAGAGAACGGTGATTTTTTAAAAAGGTGCATTTTCTATTTTATGTGTGCTGTGAATTACAAGTCAACAAAATTATCTAATTTTCCCCTACAAAGATGACCTCAGCAGGTAGTGCTTAATGCTTACAGAAAGCTTTTGTATTTTACATCCTGCCTGGCAATTGTTAAAAGAGATGTGGCATCCAGCTGCAGATCATACTTTATTTGGCATTTAACCTTGGGTTCTGTGCTTAGTGAGCTGAACTTTGCTTGAATCTTAGTAGGGGAAACCTCCCCAGATGACAACCAGAGACCACCAGAGATCCCCAAAGAGGTCCATGCAGGTGCAGTGCCAAGTGTTTGACAAGGCTTCACAAGCTAGACCATTAGGCATTAGATAGGTTGTAACTATGTATTAGATGGCTTTATGAAAACTTCAATACATAAATTCTCTTGCTTTAGTCCTTGGCATGCTTGATTTGAAGCAAAATTAACACAGATCCTTTCTAAACCTGACTCTGTGTTTAGAGAGTTCAAAGAATTCGGCAATACCTCCAATATACCCTTTCCAAGGGATAAGTGTTGAGGTTGAACTTTTGCTGCAGCGCAACCTGGTGCAAACTCTATGCTTGGTCAGTTTCCCGACAGCTTTCTCTGTTACAGTTATATCATTTGTGTTTGTACCTTGAGTACTCTGCCCAGTGCTGGCCCCCCCAGTTTGGAAGGATGTTGAGATGCTGGAGTGTGTCCAGAGAAGGGCATCAAGGCTGGTGGGGGGTCTGAAGCACAAGTCCTGTGAGGAGCATCTGAGGGAGCTGGGGGTGTTATCACTCAGGGGGGACCTTATCACTCTCTGAAACTCCCTGAAATGAGGGTGCAGCCAGGTCTCTTCTTCCAGGCAACAAGTGACAGGACAAGAGGACACAGTCTTAAGCTTCACCAGGGGAGACTTAGGTCGGACATTAGGAGGAAGTTGTTCAGAAATGGTGATTGGGCATTGGAATGGGCTTCCCAGGGAAGTGACCATCCCTAGGTATTTAAGAAAAGCCTGAATGTGGCACTCAGTGTCATGGTATAGTTGACAAGGTGGTTTTAGGTCATAGGCTGTGACTTGATGATTTTAAAGGTATTTTCCAACCTAGTTGACTCTGTTGACCCTGTGAAATCAGATCAGGCAAACCTTCCAAGTCAAAACTATGGCCAACCTCCACAGCTGGAAGTAATCACAGAATCACAGAATCTTAGAATCAATCATCCGTCATCTGGCACCCTCAGCTGCCCCTTATAGGACTTGTGCTTCAGACCCCTCATCAGCCTTGCTGCCCTTCTCTGGACGCTCTCCAGCATCTCAACATCCTTCCAAACTGGGGGGCCCAGCACTGGATGCAGAACTCAAGGTGTGGCCTCACCAGTGCCAAGCACAGGGGAAGAGGACTTCCCTGGTCCTGCTGGCCACACATTCCAGACACAGGCCAGGATGCCATTGGCCTTCACATGTGAGCACACTGCTGGCTCATGTTCAGCCTGCTGCCAGTCAATGCCCACAGGTCCCTTTCTGCCTGGCCCCTGTCCAGCCCCTCTGTGCCCAGCCTGTAGCCATGACAATATGGCAACTATTAAAATGTCTAATTGATATTGCCAGTTTCTCCCCTAAACATGTAAAAAAGATGTGTAGATATGACATTTAGGGACATGGTTTTGTGGTGGACTTGGTGGTGCTAGGCTAGAAGTTGGACTTGTTGGTATTAAAGACCTCTTCCAACTTAAATAATTCTATGACTTTATGATTCCAAACATCTGAACACATTTAGAACTTATGTTTTCTCCGATCTTGCCCCATTATTTTTTTGTCTGTGTTAGTTCTTAGTAAGAGTCATTCACAAATAATGAGTCTGTATTGCCTCAAAGCAAGCAGAAGACTTTGAATAAAGGAAGGCAAACTGGATGAAAAGCTAATTTCTGTGAATTGAAATTGCAGGAGTCTGGGAATCTCTATTCAAGTCATTAGCATAGAGAGTGAAACCCAAAGGCAGCTTGTTTATATTCTAAGCAGGGATTAGGTATTTTGAGAATTCAGGACATGGCTTGAAAGGTTTGGAGAGCAATGCTATTATCCTTTTAAAACCATGAGAAAGAAAAATCAGTCAAATGATGGCTTTTTTTTTTCCTTAGAATGATTAGAAAAATTCATGGTGCTCACCAAAGAGGTGTCAAAAGTTAACACTGAGCATATTTGATAAACATAGAATTACAAGATTATGCTTTTTGAAGTCTTCCATGAAAACAAGTCTTAATTCCCTTGGTTTGTAAACAGCTTGAGGTGATGGTATCATATACCTTTCTCCACGTCTCCATCCCCACAGAAATCTCATTAGCAAAACCAAGTAACTGATGGAAGTCATGGTCTTGAATTCTTGTAAAGCTTAGAAATTCACAGGTTGAACTTTATTTCATGCATAAGCCAATAACAATTTCTCTTCTTAAGCACAATGTCTCTTTTCAAGTACTCACAGGAGCTAGAAATCTGAAAATTTCTTTGGTTGAATTAAGTTCCTGTATCACAAGTCAAAGTAGAGACTTTGCTGAGGCAAAGTTTGGTGACATCTTCTACCCTCTCTAACATTTGCTAGTCTGCTCCAGCTTGTGTGAGTTTGTATTAATTATTTATAAGCTAATGATGTTGTGAGAACTTCAGATGGTTCCTGAACATAATGGAAGATCATCCTGAGAAAAATGTTTTGATGGTCCTGTATGTGTTGTATATGCTAAGTCAATAAATTCTGAAACTTCTTTTGTCTGTAAGCAACTACAACTAGTAATGCTCATATGTTCTGAATTATAATGGCACTGGCAATATTTGGCATTTTGGATTTATGTTAATAATAATGAAAACCAGTCAACTCAATTTGTTTAGTCAAAGTAAGATTCAAAAACTTCAGGTCTTGGCTTATGCTTTCTCGATCCTGAGGGGATCATTTCTCACAGTATGTGTGTTCAGTGTCTTACAGTGGTCTTATAAACATGCACATAAAAGTATGCACAAGAAAAAAAAAAAACAGTGTCCTAAATAAATGCATACTTAGTAAATCACTCACAGTACTATTGGATCTGCTAGGACTTGGGAGACAGTAGCAAAAATAAAATTACTCACTGGTTTTGTTTCCTATCTGATTCAGAGAAAACAAATTAATTGCAGTATGTTTAAACAATATTTAAAACTTAGACAAGAGAGAACCTGTTCAAATGCTGCTCATTACAAAGCCTGAAATTGTACCTAGCTTTTAAATATTGCAAAGCATATTGCTAAAATTGTTCTCAGCCTTCTCATTGTCTTTTTCTTATCTGCTTTGCTAAATAGTGTCCATGTTTTCACAACTGGAAATGAAGCAGCTCCCGTTCTCCTTGTCTTCCCCACAAGTGGCCAGGTGCTCATTTAATGCCTTCAGAAACCCATTTCAGATGGTATTCTGCATGCTTCTACATCTGACACAGATTGTAGAGACTCAAAGCATCCAGTCTTTTCAGCTCCAAAAGTACTTTATGGGTTGTTCTATGGGTGCATTGGAAGTGACATTGGTTATTCTCATAGTAGGTAACATAAATCCCTGAAAATCTGGAGTGTATGGAACATTGAGAAAGATGTAGCAGAGATGTGGGTTATGCTTTTCGTGGGGAAGTGGGAGGTTTGTTAGCAGTGCCTTACCAGAGCTTGGACCCAGCTTTTTCTTCTTTCTGATGTCATTCAGGGCATGTCTCTGCTGGCAGCGCTGCTGACATGAAATGTGGTGCATTGGCCTCATTGGTGGGCTTGGGTGGGTAGCTTAGTGTGCATGCATGAGGGTCCTTTCTGTCACTGCTCTCCCTGAAGGGTTACTGCACAATATGCAGCGCTGATTCTACTGACTCATGGGGACATTCCTCCCAAAATGTGTCCTTGTCCTTCTTCTGTCATTTGTCAAGCTTTCTTTCACTGGTCTTTTTGTTTCATGACCCCTCAGGTACAAAAAGTCACTTTTGTCCACAGCAGTGGAGCTGCTTGTGGAAGTAGCTTGACTTATGTAGATTCAGTGCTCATTATAAGCACTTAAATCAGTAAAGTGAATCTGTTAATTATTATGTCCATTAAAAACAGAATTGCATTTAATAGAAGGAAAAAATAACACAAAGTATGTATATATGGTCTGTCTCTGCATAAATCATTCTAAATCAAAGTAGCAAGATTAAATAAGTTTTCTCATATAACATCCCAATAAATTTAATTATAGCATTAGAAATGAAAGACATTTCAAATGTATCTACTATGTACAAACAATCAGAACAGAACAGGAAAGGACATGGCCTGTGCACACTGTATATTTATTGCTCTGTTTATTGCTCAAGTTCCTTTTACTTACAAACATTCTACCCTGTAGAAATTATCTTATTGGCCACACACTTCTAAGTTTCAGGCAAAATGTCCATGAGGTATTATACCAGAGGTAAACATTTGTATCTCCTCTGGTTAGAAATGCAGTTATGTGATACCACGGAAAACATTTGGTAGCCAAAATTAAAGTGATTTAATGTTCTATTCATTCATATGCCGTGTTAGTGAATCTCTTTATAAATTAATTTCCTTTGTTAGAGTTTTTTGTTGATCAAAAGGAAGCTTTGAAGCAGTGCTTTGACGGAGTGAAAAGTTTCCATGCATCTTTTCTTCAGACTAGGCAGCTTTATGTTTTGTTTTGGGTAATACAGCTGGAACCAGGGATTTATTTGATTAAGACTCTTGTTCCTTATATTAGCTTTAGGCAAATAAGAATATAAGGTATTTGCAATGCAAAATTGCTATACTAAGAAATTTGCACAGCATTGTTCATTAAACAAAATTTCATAACCCAGCTTTTTCTAATTAGAGTAGAACTCTGTGAACAATAAATATATATTTTGATACTTGTCATTCTTTGCTGATCGGATTAACTTTTTAAAATATAAATTCCCCCTCATTTGTTCATCATTTCCCCCACTGTGTTTCCTACATTCTCCATAAATTAATCTCTTCCCTTATCTTCTAAATTTTTTTAAGTGGCCACCTGTCTCTGAACTTTCTGCCAATCACTTTTTCAGTACTAGTGGTTTTGGTTTACTTGGCAGGAAAGTAAATATGAAAGAGTGTCAGGTGTTCCTGGAGATAAGGTTATCAGACGTAAAATGTCCAAGACTGACAAAAATAATTATAGTTCTAAAAGGAAGTTTAGACTGATTTTACTATATCTTAATTTAGTTGCTTTCCAAGGTGTACTTATTTTCTGTCTTCTAAATTATTTTGTGACTGATGCAGAGATTTTAATCACAGAGGTGAGGGCTAGAGCAGTAATCCCAAAAACCAACCTTCTGCTGAATTTCTCAGAAATGTCTTTAATACTGAAAATATTGATTTTTTTTGATGAGAATACAAGCCCTACACTGTAACTTCTTGACTTTCTAGAATTATGTTAGTAGAACTTTCTGAGTAGACTTGCTGTCCCTGAGGAGTCCTACCACCAATTATCACTGTCTTTGACGAGACAATAGGAGAAACTTCAAGATATTTGCAAAAAGAAGAAATGATCAACATAAAAAAGAGATAAATAAACAATAACCTAAAGTACTTAGTTTCTGTGGTTACTCTTTAGTGCTTATGTGAGTGAACAATTCCACTGGAAAGGGATAATATCAGTCTTTGTACTTATGTGGTAAATGGATGTGGTTTTTAAAAAACAAAAAGATTTTTTTCAATGCCAGAATCTGGATTTTTATGCTCTAATTTTTCTTGGTCAGTACAACACTGTTGCCTGCCTTTGGGCAGAGGGATGTGTTTTGTGCACTAGTTCAGATCTTCAGGAATATAGAAGAAATAAATAAATTTAAATTCAGATCTTACCAGGTGAGTTAGAATCAAATAACATTGAAATTGTTGGGGTTTTTTTTCATGCACTCTTTTATAATATTTCTCTGTATTCTATGTTCTCACTCAGTGATTCCCAGCTCCAGATCTGTATTCTGCTAGTAGTCATGTGTTTTATTGCCTGCTGTGAACTTGAAGAGACCATAGATATTTGCTAAGTTTAATATGTATCTAACCATTTGCTATGCTAATTTCTCCTTTTGGTTTCTATTTCCCAGTTACTGTAGCTCAGATTTAACAAGAATTAGTTTTACACAGTGTTGTGGCGTAACCCCAACTGGCAGCTAAGCCCCTCTCCTCCACTTGTGACTCAACAGGTGCTGCCCAGCCTGTTCCCAAGCAGCAGCCCTGTCCAGACTTCTCCCCAGTTTACCTTCTGAGCATTATGTCATCTGGTATGGAATGTCCCTCTGACCACTTTGAGTCAACTGCTTTGGCTTTGTCCCCTCCCAGCTTCTTGTGCCACTCCAGCTTTCTCACTGGCAGGGCGTGAGAGGCTGAGAAGTCCTTGACTTATGGCAAGTACTGCTTAGCAACAACTAAAACATCAGGGTATTATCAACATTATTCCCATGCTAAATCCAGAACACAGCACTAGGAAGTAAATTAACTCCCTCCCAGATGAAACCAGGAAAGTACACATGATTCCTCCCCTATTATAGCCTGAATCTTATTATGACTCTTTTTAACGTACTTGCTTTTCAGTCAGTAAGCCAGTGGCAGAAAATCTGGGCTTTTTGTGTATTTGCAGATAAACAATTTAGCTGCTCTGTGAAGCATCTAACCTCGTTATTTTACTGTGAAGTTTATCAGTGGTGGAAAACTTAACATCTGGTGCAGGAAGACAGGGAGGTGTTATTCTCCAAAGTCTATTCTGATCTAAACTTCACAAGACCTCTGAAGATACTCTTACAGAGCAGTTCAGGATTTGAAATTTTTGTGTTATGGCTACAGTCCTTTAGCCAGGTTTGCATGATGAATCAAAGATTAAAGGCAGATGATATTTGAAAAAGTCTTTCCATAGCAAAATTGGCTCTTGAAAATATATATACAAGGAGAAAAGTAAGTAATATTTGTACTTGCAAACCTTTTATGTTCTTGGTTTTCTGTGTTTTTGTTTTGTTTTGGCATTTTTTACTGGGACAATATTACACTTCTGCTGTAATTACCACATGCTGCTGCAAATGGAATTTTGGCTTTCTTGCCATAGTGGGGTCCACCTGGCAGGGAAAAACACCATGACTGCCTTTGAAAGCAGCGTTTTACTACTACTAGATGGTTAAATATACTGAATACAGACCAGGAGGGAATATTTAAAGGGTTGGAAATGTCTGACTACTGTGAACATTTGAGGCGTTTAAAAAATAAAAGAGGTGCAGGATTTGATGCATTAGCTTGGGAGAAAGTGAGCTCCTCTTTGATACAAGAAGAAATATAAGAACCTGCAGAATGAAGGTATTTTGATGATTTTTGTTCTTAAATATCGGTGAGTATTTAATTCATTAAAGTATTTGAGTTCTTAGCATTATATCAGTTTAGTTTTGTTTACATGTATTTGCTTCCCAACGGGAGTTTCCTTCATTGTGCTTCATGTAGAGAAATTCCAAAAATTCCCTTACTATCTTTGTGTAATGTCAGTGAATTTATGCCAGTGGTTGGCTCCCTGACCTCAAGCCCAGCAACTTTGTTGATCATATTTATTTTTTATTCAGTCGTAACTTTACTAATGTTTCTTGCTGCTTTTGGTTGTAATTTGGAAACACTCAGGCTTGTTATATCATTTCATAGTTTATCCAGGTCTGCTGGGAGGTAAACTATATATCTGCAATTGCTATTAAGAACAAATGAAAAAAAAAAAAATAGGAACACTGGCAGAATCTTTCTTCCAGTGACAGTCAGTAGTAGCCAAGTAACACACTAATGTCTGATAATTTAGTCATTATCAGATCTTGGGAAGGACACTTGCATCCATTTTAGAAGTAGGAGATAAAAAAAAATCAAACATATCAAGGAACCATTTGTAGCAGTGAGTTAGACTGAGATTGGAGTTTCTAAATTCAGACAGTAACTTTTTTCATTTTTCCACTCAATTTTTTCCTGTGTCAAATGGAGATCTATTACACCTACTTAGCTGTTTTTTAGTTGTCTCTTCATCTCCTTTTGCCTCAGAAGGCAGAAAACCCTAAGTGTCTCTGAGACATTAGGAAATAATTTATGCAGCTTTAACAAGCCTATTATGGAGCATTTAGAGTAATAAGAGACTGATTCCATGCAGTAAATAGAAAGGGAATACCATTCAATGTAAAAGCATTCAACAGAGGCCATAGACATTTTCAACTGCTACTCTTCCAAGAGTCTTCCTTTCATGAGATCATTGATTTGTTTCTTAATTCTGCTGCCTTTTGTGAAGAGATTTTACTTCTGTTTGGAGTCAGTAATCTCTCTCTGGTTACTGTTACTTGATTGTCTATATCTGTGAAGGCATATTTTGTGAAAGATCTAATTTCATTGATTATGTTATGCAGTATGTGGAACTTAACATGTCTGTGTTGAAGCACTGGACAGTGTGATCACTCTGCTTATTGATATGAGCTCCTGCTTACAAGCTTTAAGGAGCTTTGTGGGAAATCAATTTCAACTCTTAAGACTGGAAGGGAAGGTAGGCATGTCTTTTTCTTTTCCATCTGTGTCTGCATCTTTCTATTACTTACAAGTTTAACTTGCTTGTTCATGTGTTGCTGCTGTTTCATGTTGAATGGAGTGCTCCTTGTTTGCTGCCCTTAGGATCTTTTTCTGATTACAGAGTCTTCTGGATGGTATTAGTGCATGGATTTACAGCTTTGTCTTTGCTAGAATATTTTAAGATGTGATTCTCAATGTACCTGCAAACCTAAGTGAGGACTAGATTTGGTAAATTTTGGTTATTCTTCCCCTGAATCAATGAAGTAGTTAATGTTCTGAATTTTTGCCTCACACATCAGAAAAACCTGTATATATGTGAATTTCTATAACGCTCAGATGTGGATTAATGAAGGGACAAGGGCTAAGGGGCCTTTGCTCCTTTGGACAGGCATGTGCTTGCTGAAGAGTGAGGGAGTGCAAACTGTGAGGTAACCGTTCTGCCTTGAAGTAGCACTTTTGTGGTTTGAGTAGCCTAAGAATCAGCCCAGGTAATAGGGCAGGTTATAACTGCACCTCTACCCCTGGAGCAGATGCTGAGTATGATTCCTCAGTTTAACCACAGCTTTTTTTTTTACAACGTTGATTTATATTCCAATGTATTGTGGGGCAGGGAACACATGCCCAAACTTGCCCAATGATGTACATGAAGTAATGTAGTATGGTAACTGACACTGACCAGGTCTAACAGCCAAGCTGACTGCAATGCTCTGACGTTCCCATTCTTACAGAAACCTGCTTTGATAATTCTAGGGTTTAAACGGCAAATTATGTCAGGGAAGCATTTGCATTCATAATTTATCTGTATACCTGTCTATCTGTCTGTTAGGTTAGCTTGTTTTTCATACCTTAACCTCTTTGCATTACAAAATTCTTGAACTTTTCTGTTAATAAAATTTTGAGACCAATGTAATAGAAGTGTGGCTGTTAAGTACAGAACTAAACAGGAAAGTGGACACTTCTTCATTTGGTTTTGTTCTTGACTGTATTCAAGTGGAGTTTTTTAATAGTCCCATAGTTATATGAATGTTACCTGTGAAGATGGAGTCTTCTTTTTAGAATGAGATAGAGTTCTAAAAATTAGGTAGTGTCACAGCAGATTTTACTTTTCTACTTTGCAATCACTTGACAGCATTTGAGGAAGACCTGAATATTTCTTCCATCTTTTCCATCCTCCTGCTTATGCACTTTTATTAATGATATATACATCTTAACTTATATACCTCCTACCTCTTTCCTTACTTTACCTATTGATGATGGTAACAGAGCTTATAACAGAAAGGTAAGTATATTCCAGAAAATCACACAAACTGAAATCCCTTCATGCAATAAGACAATCTGTTCTTAATATCTTTGTTACATCCTCCACTTTCTGATTATAATACCAATCAGATGTTTTGTGAGAGCTTAGGTACATGTTAAAGCTTTATGTCAGCAAGAGGCTTTAGATAGAGGAGCTGAAACAACTTTTAGGTAACAAATTACATTGTGTTTTCTGACCTATTCACAGACATAAGTACTTGATGTGAACTGTTGTCTCCAGTAATTGTGGTCAAAAGTAAGTTTATTTCAATGCTGTTAGTCCTTATGAATTCTTATATATTAGACTTTTAGAATGCATTCTAAACTAACATGGCTTTTATTTGCTTTGGGGGTTTTTTGGCTTTATGAAGGAGCTGGGCCCTACAGATGCCACACTGATTAAATTCAGGAAAAACAATGTAAGTACACAATTTTTTTTTCTTGGTTTTGGCTTCTTTGAGAGATTATTATTTAGACTTTTCTTCAGGTAGAGACTTATGTTCTGGTCTTGTACTTAGAGTTGATTAGAAAATGTGTGGCAGGGGGCTTTCTTTATGGTCAGGAACATGCAAATTGAATAGAGAAAATTTTACTTCAAAATTGTTTTGATTATAAATATCCCTGCAGGGCAGTTTCTTTCTTGTCTCTTTTAATTTGTTTCTTCCTTATTTTTCTTGCTTCTCATTCTAGTCACACTTCGAAATCATGTTCCAATTAGCTCTGAAGTGCCCTTTCTTCCTTCACTTCTGCTCTCTTTCAGCATTTTCATATTTTCATTGCAGAATTTTAAAGCTTTTACCTTCCTATCTGTGAGCTTTTCTCAGTGTACACAAGAAAATAAACCTAGATGCCACTTCTATGGCATTCTTGAAATTCCATGGAGACATGGTATCTGTCAGCTGAGTGCCACACAGAAGAAATACAAGTTATCTTTCAAGACTGAGGCACTGAAAAAGCATTTGGAAAACAACTTGCCATTTTCTTTTCTTTCCCTGATGTTTTGCTTTTCCTATATTTCCCAATTAAAGGTCTAGTTGCATCTTTCCCTTAGTTTTCTTTAGAGATACACTTTCAACTAAATGACTTAATGATTTTTTCTGCCTTTGGGGTGAGATTCCAGGATGATCCCACTTGCAGGCCGGGCATCTTGGTTCGAGATATTCACTTCATCAACTGGTGTTTTGTGACTGCTATGATTTAAAATGCAACAGAATTTTTTCTCCACGTGTCTAGACCTCAGAACATTTCTGTGTGACAAGTTCTAGATAAATTTTTTGCAGTCCTGATGCAGTCTTGTGTGCACGATGATGTACAAACCACTCCTTGCATGCCAGAAATTTTGTCTGCTTGCAGGGTAAGAAATGGACCATCATAATCACAGTATGAATACAGCAGCTCTTTAAAAAGCTTCTTTAAAATTCATATAGCCATCTAGAGAACATGCTTCTTCAGCCTAGGTTTCATCTTCTCCCAAGAAAAGCTTCATGCTTCTTCAGGAAGGCTTCAGTTCAGGTTCTGCTTCTGCTCTGCTATTGCTTCCCCTTCACTTTTATGTCCATCCTAGATGCAGGTTAAGGAAGTTGCAGAGCTTGACAAAGTCTTCAGAAGCATTAATGTGTTAATGTGGACATTGTCAGCTAAGCACTGCTAAGTGAAGCTTGTTCTCCTGGCAGTGCTGGGGAGCCAGAGCCCATGGAAAACCAGCAAAATGAAAAGCATTGCCACACAATCATAGGAATAGCAGAGGCATACCTACAAATATAAAATCCCTTCAAAAGATGAAAACTAAAGCAATGAATACTCTTGGAGTTATGGAGATACAGATTCATCTGCATAATTTATAAAATATTCAGAATATTGCAGGCTTCTTCTTGCTTCTTAAAGCTTTGTTATTGAAATTGATTTCTCTCACAGTTATTAATTTAAACTACTTGTAGAAATTGTTTGAGTACGAAAATTTAAGCTTTATCTATTGAATTTTTAAATTTAACTCCAATTCTCACCCACAGGGGTAGGAGAAGGGAGGGAGGGAGGAGAGAGAAAATAGCTCATGCTTTTGTGTTTCAACGGGAGAACTAAGCTGGGGATTAACTTTCCTAAACTACAACACTGCTTCAAGCTGTTGTCCTTTCATTTGCTATGAGGTTAACAAATGTCTTCACAATGATACATGGTAGAGATTACACACTGCTCAAAAACCAGAATGAGGTGGGGAATCCATACCAGATAATTTTTAGGGTTCTTCAGAAATAAAGCCAGAGAAATACAAAGGCCTTGTAATTAGCAGAAATTAACTTTAAACAAGATTACTCATCTAAAATTAGTTCTGGAAAATGCTTTCCAATATGAAAAAAACATGTGAGTCACATACAGTTCCTGATCTGCTCTGAACACAGAAGGGACAGGGGAGCAAAGGGCCCAATGTGTTGTTTTCATTCAGCCCAGAATAACCAGCCGGGAAGAGCAGGACTGAATCCTCCTCTACCTGAGGAACCAACATGCTTGTTGGAGATCCCTGAGTGGATTCGCTTTGCTCCCAGGCTGTGGTGCCTCTGTGATTCAACTCATGCTCCACAGGTTTAATCAGAAGTTAGTTAGACTCACAGATGTTGCTTATGTCTTGACAGAGAATGTAACAGATACAGAATGTCCACCTAGACATCATTAGATCTGAGGAGAAATTCCACTCCAGTTCTTCATATTGTATGGATTGGTGGCATATTTTCCAGTCACTGTCCCAGTTATTAGCATTTTCTTTGAAAATGTAGCAAACTGCTGTGTAGACTGTGCCAAAAGTCTAAGATTTTTTTTGTCTAATTCAATGATGAGGGTATTTTCCCAGTTTGGACTACTTTTAGCATCTTCTTATCTTTCGTTTTGACTTCAGAGTAATGCCAGAAACATTAGTCTTCTCTTTTTTCAACATAACATGTCTTTTCATGGCTAAAGATTAAGTGAGTCAGCAATATTTTTGCATATACATATACACAAAAATGTGTGTATATCAATCTATCTAGAAAGATATAGAAAAGATATAATACATAGATATAGGTGTGTCTGTGTATTTATATATACACTCATAAACCTATGTATATTTTGCATATAAGCTCAGGAAGCTATAGGCCTTTTGAGACAGAAAGAGAATGTTAAAATTATTTACGTAATGTAATTATTCAAAATACAAGATAAATTACCAATACTAAACATCAGTATGTGGTGAATGCAGCCTTTTAAAGACAAACTCTGTGACATGTGTACTTCTAAAAAATAGAAAATCTAATTCTGCTCGTAAATATTGATAATAATAACTTGTATCATATCATTAACTTCAGTCAGGGATGAGTATTTTTCCCAGCCAGATAAACAAACAGTGTTGAGTTTTTGTTTCTTATATTCTAAAGATGTTTTAAAAAATTATGTAGTTACTATTAGATGAGAGAAGATGTAATGTGAAATGATTAAAAAAACCATTAATATTCCATTTTGTACTTAATTAGAATTATTCCCTTTTAACCAAAGCTTCTGAATAGTGAAAAAAACTTATTAGCAATAATTTCTGGCAATAAATCCATAAATAAATAAATTTCTCTTTCAGTAGAAAAAAGGGAATTATGAAAAAAAAAAACCCAAGCAATTCCTGACTAACTAAATTCACACTTTTTTCTGAATTAAGATAAAAATTGAAATAGGTTTTCCCTCCTTGCAAAAACCTCGCCATGTATAGTGTGTGAACTGCCTTTACTGTGGAATAAGAATATGCATATCCAACAAAGTTTTTACCCTTTTGGAATGAATAAGTTTCTATTCCCAACACTTTGCTAAACTTCAGTCTTTTTCTTGGTCTTAAGGAAATGGCATACATAGATCTCCATAATGACTGTAACATTTCAGAAGTAATGGCAGCAGTGGTATTAAAATGCTTGCCTACTCGGTTATAATGCCACTATTTCCTCTCAAATATGTATTGTGTAATTTTCAATTATTCTTAAAAGTGCAATTTGATACACCCTCGAGCAGGATTATGTGCAATGCATATTTATACTGGCATAATATGTTATTCAGTTACTTCCCCTTGCACATAAGTGTTAGATAAGAACAAAAATACAGCTTGCTTACTGCAAGTGTCCCTTGTGAAGCAACCTTAGTCTTTCAGCAAAAGAAAATATATTATCTCTCCTTGCCATCATAAAATGAAAAAACATTTCCATTAAAAGAATCAAATAATTATTAGTCTGGTCTTGTGGTCTTAATTTAATGTCCTCTCAATACAATTATCATCTTTTTAATGACTTGTGAAGTTTGGTGGGTTTGGGGTTTTTGTTTTTTTAATTTTGTCTTTCATAAATGGAAATATTTTGAAAACATTGTGTGTATCTTTCTAAAGTTTGTCTAGAGCATCCAGAGATTTCCATTGTCTGGTGTCATGAAAAAACAAACTTAATCCATTCAGACTACCATGGAAAGAGAGGTGAAAAGCCAAGAAATTTAGATCAATTCTAGTTTATGATAAGCATACAATATAAAATACTTGGAGTAAGACTTGCCTTCTGTTTCCGTTTTTGCAGCATACCTGGCAGGACAGTCTCTACAAAGGGAACTGTCAATTGCTCAGGTGTGGTGGTAATTCCCATGTGCCTCTCCTGTGACAGGAAGTTTCACACTGAACGATGTAATGCTGTGGATCCGGGGACACTTGGGGAGTGGGATTGACTACTGGCAGGCTTGTGGATGACTGGTGTTCTGCCCTGGAGGAGAGTTTCACTGGTGAGCTACTGATGTAAGGACATGGGCATCACAAAAAACACTATCCCACCTTGCAGGATTTGCCTTTTATCAGCCTCTTCCCTTATCTTACTCAACACCCATCTGTTTCCTCTGATGATGTGCCTGCGCCTGCTCTGCACCTGGGCAGCTACTGCAAATGGCCAATTGTTTGAGTCATTAACCATTAATATTCCAATCTGTCACTGACATGGACAGTCATGCCAGCCTTTTGATGAGAATAGGGCTGGCTAACCAGGAGTAATACACTCTTGTGCCCTGGGCATGGGAAGGATGGGCACTGGGCATTTGGAGCCTGTTGTTTCTGAGATTTTGAAGTATTTTTAAGTATTCAAGAGCTGTCTGGATACAATTCTGTGCAATGTGCTCTAGGATGACCTGCTTGAGCTGGGAGGTTGAACTGCTATGATTCCTTCTGACTTGACTCATTCTGTGATTCTGTGAGGAAATGTGCTTAAAGCAGTTCCTTGGAATTAAGTTGGATTTTTTTGAGAAAGTTGCTGGTGGTGTTGTATGTCTTGCAGATTTATCCAATTTTGAATTTTGAATGGCACATGGCATCAGACTCTGATTCTATCTAAGAGCTCATCATACACGAGATGAAATGCGGCGTAAGTTGAAAAAAATTGGGTTGAATCTGGATCTTAAAGTGTTTCAGATTGATATATTCCAAATTCCTACTTAGTGCATAGTTGTGCAGCAAGGTTTCTCCTACAAATTAAAGCAGAAACTTTAAAAGTTTAATTATAGGTTTCCTTTCATTTCCCTAACACAACTGCTCTTTCAAGGTTTGTTTATTTGTTTCTATAATGTGTATTTGTAGGTATTTGATTATGTAGGAATTCCAACTTCAGTAGTTTATTATAGGGTATGTTTGCAAGGTGTGCACAAATCATGTACGCTGTTGTGAACTGCATAATGGATTTGTGGAACAGTGTAAAGGACTGACATACTTTGATGATATGCAAGATCAAAAAACCTGGAAGAAAAAGGAAAGAAATTATTTCTGCCTTTTGAAATGTTACATTCTAAAAGTAGTACTGAAAAGAATGTTAGAAACAATTTTAATTTTTAGATTAAAGAACTCAAGTTGCCACTTTGACTTGTGTTCCATGAAAGCTGACTAAGGTGGTGCAGGTGATGAGAATGCATTAAGTATTTTATTGAACATATTTCTGACATTTTTGGCCTTAGATGCCCAGCTGAAAACCCAGCCCTGATTTTGATTTCGCTTGTGTTGTTCATGACCTGCTAAAAATTTGTAAAACTGGTGGAACTTCAAAGAGCTTGCTATGGGGCAAGAATTTGATTACCTTGTACCAGAATGCCATAAGGTAACAGAAACACATACATAATTTGAGAGTTTGTCACTAGCACTACTAAAAGCTACATTTCTTTAAATAGGTTTGAAATGGTAGCGGAAGGATTCTTCGTAGGTATACACGTTACTGAAGTAGAGAGGACTTGGAGGCTCAGATATTGCTCACTGCAAGCATTATGTATTGCTCAGCTGCAGCTACTGACAGTATATTATCCTGCTAACATAAAATTTCTTCCAGAAATTGCTAACACCACTTTTGATAGGGTAGATCACACCACAATGTCTACAACACAAGAAGTTTCCTGAAGGCAGACAACCAAATGAGAAAAAGTCTTCTTTCAGTGAATGCCTCTCTACCAGTCTTTTTATTAGCTGCGCTGGAAAGGCTCCAATATTTTCTCTACATGGTCTATAAAGAAAATGTTTGGACAGATATGAGGCTTCTCTTTTAATGATATTCTACACAGAGGGGATTTGTAAGCAGGAGAATATCCTAACACAGTTTATTGTAGGTTACTAGGGTGACAGCTGCATTGTGTTTGCATTTCCCCCTTTTAAGCTTTGTCTATTAACTTAACATAGCTCTATTCTGAGCTATGAAAAGCAACAAGAGTAACACAGGGACATCAAATTTTCCATCACCCCTTAGACAGCAGTGAAATAGTAAATTGTTCATATCTTGCTGGTCATAGGAGTAGAAGAGCAGGGATTACTTGCTTATGATGGAGGGTTTGAAGCAGAGGTAGTGGAAGCTGAGGGGGCACGTGATGTCCCCTCACCAGTACCTCGTGTGGTCATCTTCTGAAGATGGATGTGGTGAAGCATTTCTCTGTGCAAAAAGGAGTAACCAAAACAATACAGAGGTTCTAATATTTTAGTTCCATGTGAGAGGTAAACATTTGTCTCTCTTAATCACAATGGCTTTTCAAGCTGTTTTCTATTGGGGAAAAGGTTGTTACCTCTATCATGGTGGAAACTGCTGTATGAGCTCCTCATCACGTTCTGACAAAATTGTCAATGACTTAACTAATCCGAAATTATGCCTGTGACAGACAGGCTGTCTTCTTGTTCTAAATATTTCACTGACTGTCTGGCCAATGACTAGGACTTTGTTATCCAGCCACTAGCACTTGGAGTAAAATTTGTGGAAACTTGGGTGTGTTGGCTACATGTTTAATAACCTGGGTGAGGTTACTAATGGTCACTCTGGTGTAAGAGTTTCATTTAACTTTCTGGTTTTGTCAGTAATGGTAAGCATCCCTGGCAGTTATAAAGTAGAATTTCATAGTTATGAAATACAACCATGTTTTTCCAATAAATTATTTTATAGATGAAGTCGTTCCATGCCTGTGTTACACATTTGCTTACAGCTGATTCTTTCTGGAAGCTTCTCTTCAGGTAAGAGTTTACCATACACTTCTATTTTTCTTTCATATGAGAGATGGCTAAAGGCAGAATAAATTTGAAAACAGTTAATTCTCTTAATTATATTGTACTTTATAACCACAGGAGATCTTAAATATATGTAATGGATCCCCAAAGTCAATGTGAGAACCTACAATTTTTATTAACATAAATGTGCAAATGAGTACTTGGGGAGCAGCTCTAGCTACTTCTAGATATGGGGAATAATAATTTACTTAGTAACAGGGCACTATAATAATTTAGAGACCTTGTTGATTAGGAAGTCATTTGGCTGAGAAAAGTTATGTGACTTCATAAATCTGTGCGTTCAATACGAGTGTGTTTGGTTTGCTACATTTGGCTATACATTAAACAGAAGTTTGATCAATTGATACATTGTCCCTGTTTTGCTGCAATTTAAAAATAAAGCTAGTTAATGGGAGCACTGAATAAATATTATTTATGCTACTACTCGTAGAGTTCAAGCTTTATCCTGGTTTTCATTTGAGGCACTATGGAAATTACTACAGTCATCTCTGTGTTGTATCTTGAACTTATGACTAATGAGAAAGCGTTTAGAAGAAGAAAGGTGATGTGGCAATTGGCAGTAGAAATTGTACCCTAGGTCAGCTGTGAACTTGAAGCCTGTTGAGAGGCATGGGGCCTTCGATGGCTGTTGTCAAATTCACAGTCTCAGTACACTTGCTAAGGATATTTATCACAATATGCTAGTTAGTGGGTACAAAAGATCAATTTTCTATATGAATTCTGATCTGTGAGAGAAGCAGAAGAGGGGACTTGGTAGAGTAAAGTGGTAGTTTATATGTGCTCTCACTTAATAAGTTTGTTCACTGGGGCCATATGGAAGGAAGCATGAAGGTGTTTGCATGCATTTCCTCAAAAATTAAAATCTAGTGAACTACTCTTATGAGACAGTATATGCTTCACATGGGATTTCCTGAGGATGAATATAAATATCACTAATTCTAGACTGCAGCATTACTGTGTGATATTTTGAACAAAGATTTTGTCTGTCTTGTTCCAAAGTAAAATTCTATTTACCGGGTCATGTACAGATTTTTTTCCACTTTTGAGAATGTCTCCCAGGCGACACTATTTTTGCAGGTGCTCCCTAACCTCAGCATTGCACTGAAGTAGGCTTCTCTAAGTTTGACAAAAGAAATGCAACAAGAGCAACAGCCTTTGCTGCCCCTTGCTGCACCTATTTTGATGAGGATTTTGCTTTCAGAGATGCTGTTCTGTGAGACAAAAATATTTAGGCTTAAATTGGAAAAGAATCACCATCTAGAAAAATTCAGAGGTAGTTAGAGGAAGACCCAGAGGTTTCTGAAACAAAGGAGATTCTTGAATTAGGGTTCATTTATAGGTGAGAAAAACACTTTATTTCTGTTTTTGTGTAAAACTGAACATAAAATGACATGAAGAATGAGTGCATAATCAGCAATCAAGTATTTTTCATTCAGTGGCAGTGCAAGAGAGACCTTTTGTTTGTAATTGTATGTCTGCTTTGTTATTCACTGGCGGGTTTTTTGTACAGTTTTACAAAAAGATGACTAATTTTCATTTAAATTGGCACCAGGTATCAGTGGAAAAAAAAAAAAGAAAAAAAGGAACAAAATTGAAGAGGATCAGTAACAAAAAGCCACCTTTTTTCTGTCTATGGTTAATTCTGCATGTATGAAAATGATGTTTCCTCAAACAGTTTAGGAAGATATTATCTTTAAATGGCATTGGAATCATATCTGTTTATAAAGCTGCACAATATTTATCTTTAATTTTTCCTGGGAAAATATTCTATAATTGTCTTTTTCTACACTGATGTCTTAAGTCTGGCAGTGAGCACCGTGATGTCTAGAAAAAAAATCCCCAGGAACCTACTCTAAGGCAATTTTCTTTGTGGAGACTCTTATACCAATAGCAGTGCACACAGCTCCTCCAAGTACCTGTATACTCCCTCTTCCAGCAATGTGTGTACAACCAGAACATTCCTGCAACAGCCTTTAAAACAGTTTACAAAACAGTAGATTTTATTAACTGACATTGATAAATTTCAAAATTCAGTATAGATTCCCAATACATTATAAATTTCTGGTCAGCTAGGGCACTACTTAAAACAGATCTACAGCATAGTGTCCTGCTATTCAACCCAAAGACTCACTAGTTGTCAGCAAAGCAAATCAAAGCAAATTTTTTTATGTGTAGTGGCTTTAAATATTCCCAACAAATTATTATTTTCTTTCTGATTTTTTTCTGACTTTACCTGGGTAAAAATCGTATGTACCAAACTACTTGAAAAATTGAAGTTCCAAAACCTGCTGCTTTTATTCTATCTCTTGTCTATTAATCATTCTAAGGAATTCTGAAGAGGGTGGTATTGAATCAGTTCATGTCATAGCAGAGTTTAATGTGGCTGTTATGTGCTGTCGTGTTCACAGATGCAGCTGAACTGGCACACTGTGGGATGTGAAAAAGGCTCTTATCCATAAACTGGGTTACTTACCCCCTTACTTACTCCCTCTCTGCACAAGGATTCATAACGTGTTGTGTCTCTACCAAATTAACTAATAGCTTTCTTACACTTTCTCTCCATTAATGAATATTGTTCTGAGGACACCATTAGCTATAATATATTAATGAAAAACTGCAAGCTTTTGGGGTAACTGTAAATCTCTGTTAGTGTCTTACACACACAAACTACTAAGAATTAGCTCAGTTGCATGAGTGTGAAGCATTCCCTGAAACATCTGTATGGACAATCCTTAACGTAATGTAGTCTCTCATGATAACAGAACAAATACTCATCTATCTACCATTTTTATATCTAATTAAGTAAATTCTATTTTCCTGTGATAAGCTTTTGAAAGTGAAGTTCTTTGGAAGCATTGATTCCTTAACAAAACAGTCTTGTGTTCATTGTGTGGGCAGTCAGGCAGCAGCACTGTTAAAAGAAACATGTTTTTTTTGCTCCAGGCACAGATACAGAGAACTTGAACGACTTTTTTACAAAGCTTATGTGCATTTCAGAAAGAACCTATAGGTCTACAAGCAACTGCCAGAGTCTTATCTTAGGGTAGAAACTGTACCAAAAGAATCAGTGGTTACGAATTTTTCCTTTGGGGCAGTTAGAAGATAAACAAAACAATGGCCATAGATGTCTTACTGAGGTAAAAGCATTGTTGATCTGTCATAAATAAAAATCAACTAGAAATAGAACCAATCCAATGATAGGCTGAAATGAAACTGATACAATTCAGTGCAGTTTTGATAAGGGGTGAATTAGAGAAAAATGCCTCACAAAGCACATTAAAAACTAAGTGATAAAACCATCCTGTTGCTCTCTTTTTTTTTCTGCACATTTATTAATACAGTGCAAATGATTAGTTTATAAATAGTGCTCTCTATTTTTGTCATAAGGTGCCACACAGTACACAGAAAAAGCATACTTAATTAAATAGTGGAAGTTAAAAGATTACTTCATTTTAGAGCATATTTTTAATAACGACAAAGTTGGAGGACGAAAGTGTAAGAATGTATTTGTAAGTGCCAGAGCAACATGCTGAACAAAAGAGAGCTATCACTTTAAATAAGCTTTATTTTACAAGTGGAGAAAACTCTTGTTTTATTTCACAAAATCTATTGAGAACAGCAGTTAGTTCAGTCTTCACAGCTTTGTTATGCAATTGTTAGGACAAGAAGCAGAGGAAGAAGAAGACTTCCTAATTTGATGATCTATTTGCCATTAGTTAAATCTTCTCAGCTTGGAAAATTTACTGATTTTTTTTTACAAGTTTGAGTGTATCTGTGTGTGTATGCCTTGTCAGAATTCCATATAGTATAGAGCTTTTAATTTTTTTTCCAGATGAACATAACAATTGGAATATGAGAAATATAATTTTATATTTATCTACAAAATCAAAGCCAGTGCTAGTTTTTATATTGGTTTCCTGTAACAAAAAATGTACAGAAATGCACCATGGTTTGTTTTTTAGTTCCATCAGATTAATCTACACTCTTACATCAAAATTCCAAGTAATTGATTATTAAAATTTTCAAGTTGGTGGGAGAGATCTGAGGTTGGATTAGCTTAATTCTTTTTGAGGTAATTCAACCACAGGTAAAAATACTTTGTAAATCCGCACTGCAAATACTGGATCAAACTGTTACTATTACTTCTAATTTGCAAGAAATTATGGGCCTCAATCCTACAAAATAACAGTGTTGTCATGACATTTTTCCTTAAATCTCTTTCACTTTTTGTATAGAGATGGAAATGTGGTGAAAAGCATTTTGAATCCTACATCTTTTTAATTTTACAAAGCCTTTCAGAACTAATGAAAGATTAATCTCGCAATTCTTAGTAATTTTCACAGTTTTGTGAAGACATTAGGAATTATGTGATAACAGAAAATACTTACATACTCCTGTGTATATGTCCAGTATCCTGACATATTTAATTCAAAACATACAGGAGTCAAGGAATGATTCATAGTGCTGCTAGAGTTAAGTTCACAGATGTCTTTTATACATGAAGGGATATATGCAGTGAATTGAGTAGAAATTTTTTGTAATTTAATTATAAAAACAACAGTGTCTCTTCTTGTAGCAGCAACCTTTATTCTGCACTAAAGTTAAAATACTTCAAAATGCATCCTCAGGAGTTCATACACAGCAAAAGGTCATCAACATAGCTAACAAGAAGTTCTAAAATTTCCTATATTAAGCTTTCCAAAAATTGATGCTCTTTCAGCAGAATATTTGTGTTCCTATCCAGTCAAAATTAACAGTGAATGAACAAATGCTTGAATTTGCAGTTCTGAGACTGTAAATTCATAGTCTGAGGCTTGTAAGGGGGACAGGCATTAAAACCAAAATTACTATTTTTTTAGGATTCTGAGAATATTTGTTATGAAAATATAATGTCATAGCAAACTGCTTGCCAGTACACTATTAAAAAAAAAAAATCAGTTGGTACAATAATTTACATCTCCAGCTTTTATTATTTCTCTTTACAGGTTAAAATTTAGAATTTACCAGTTTTAAGTGAAACAGAAAGAGAGGGAAGCAAGAGAAAGCTTTTGATAGTCTGAAACAAGGCAAATGAAAACCGGGAGCATAAACAACCTCTTTAAAAGGTTTGTTTGATGTCTTACTAATTACGGCATAGGACCTTCTGATCAGAGTTCTTCAATACCCACTGAATTCATTATTACTTTAATAGCACAGGAGAAATATAGATGCTGTAACCTGGGTTCAGAGTGTTCAGGGATCTTTGTGCAGAAAAAATGTTATTGATGCCAAGAACATAAGATTTGGTCCATCAGATCTATTGTGAATTTGAGGTACATTTTATTTTAGGCATGAAAGTAGTAAGCTCAAATGTTCAGCTCTGCAGACTGTGCATACAGTGATGAACTACTGAGTCTTTTCTGTTCTATTTTTGTTCTTAGCAGATCAGTATATTCCTATTTATTTCTATTTTGGATGTTGCCAGTTAATTTAAATACTTCTTTTTAGATGATGACCCATTTGGTTGGCTTGCTTGTAAAGCAGGAATGGAAAATTGCATTTACTTTTATCAGCCAGTTCAGTTCTTTGTCCTTGATTTTCAGCAATAGTTGTGAATCAGTCATGTAGCATCTTCTGTAAGGTTATTGATATGCTGCAGCTGCAAAACTTCCTGAGGCAAATGTATGGAGATGGATCTCAAAAGACCAAAGGATGAAATCACTATGAGAGAAGAGAGGTGGGAAAGGAATGCTGGTCAAAGGGAAAGTCTACATGAAGAAATAATTCTCCAGCAGCAGGACAAAATAAATCTAAGATCCTGACTATTACTTGTGGGTGAAATATTGGGCATAATACCTTAGAACCATAAATGAAGTTTGGGGGCAGGGCAGCTTGTTCAGTTGCATTCATTCCTTATGCTTTGTGCCTTGAAGGGAATCAGGCAGCTGCAACACCAGGACAATCTGTCCCAGAGCTGCTTGAGAGCTCGCAGTGCCCCAAAAAAACCTCTGGCATGCAGTTCCTCTTCTGCAGAGTCAGAAATACTCTCCTGAACCTTTCACAGGAGGCTCCTCTTTACATTTTGAGAGTTCTCAAGGAGCTGTGAGAAGAGGTAGTTACCAGGCTGTATTTGGGGGCTGTAGATGGTGCTGCCAGTGGTGAGGGTATACCAGGAGCTGTGGATCAACCACCTCCACTTGCCTGCATGGCGGGACACGAGTCAGGTGGGCAGAGGAGTGCCCAGATGAGGGAAAATACCGTGGGAGTCCTGTTCAGACACAAAAAGGGCAGTGCTGCCCAGCACTACTGTTCTCCTTTGCGGCCAGAGGCCTATTTATACACTGCTCTTTAATTTCAGGCATATAAGGGATTTTTAAAATATAATCCTATTAATGTATTTTGCAAAGTCTATGCATTTGTATGTTTCAGTGGTTGCAATATTGGACGCTTGGCTTGCAAACATGCTGAAAGGTGGATGAACAAATACAATTCATTACACTGATAATATAGTTTAATACAACTCTGAAAGGAAAATCATGGTAAGTCAACTAGTTTTTAAAAAATGGACAGTGCCATCACGTACTGCTAGTCTGATTGCAACACAGTGTTGCTGCTCACTGAAGTTCCACTCTACTGATCACTGTCTTCTAAGAATAGGAAGCCATCAAAATCAGCAGTAGAATTTGTTAATATCAGCTCAACTAGGAAAATAAATGGCAGTAGAAAACAAATACACATGCGAATCTACAAAATTTTGCTATATAAAATATACGTCAATTAAAACTAACAAAGGGAATATATGCTTTTTTTGAGACCAAGTACAGGAAAGTGAATAAAGTTTTTCTTATTGCTTCTTATTATAAACTGTATATTTTCTTACTATAAAATGTTTATAACAGTGACAAGAAAATTGCTTAAATAATGGATGCTGGTCACTAGTCATCCATTTTGTATAAACCTCAGGATCTAAAATAAGACACATGACATATTTGATTTATCTAATTACTTATTTTAGAAGCTTCCTGAACTAACAATTATGTGATTCTTTATTGAAGTTTGTATTGTGATTCAGATTCTTCTACCTCTATTCAATTGCATATGTACAACATATTTCGTGAAGATCCTAGATAAATGACTGAGAATTATTCTTAATTTGTATCTAGAGAGTGCCCAAGGCTTGTAAGGCAGAACTTTTGAGCTTCTATATTTTGAGTTTGGTCACTGTTCAACTTAATAGAAAATGACTTGTGGGACTAGTTTTGAGTCCTGCTGAGAGTCAATGAAAACTAAATGTCAGTTTTATTGTGGTATACTATGCAGATACCAACACAAGACTGACTACAAATATTAAGAAAATACACTAAAGAAAAATACAGTCTCTGTTGTAAAAATAAACTAAGTGATGTATAAGTTATGCTTAACAATCCAGGGATTTATTGAATCCAGAAAAATGTCTGATGGAGTATATCAAATGACAACAATATTCAGGATATTAATTTCTAGCTATTTATTTCTTCAATTTTTGTAGGGCTCACATAGGTATAGTATGTCTGGTCAATCATTTTTCTGCTCTGAAAAATCCAATAGGGTTCTTGACTCTCACAGCTGCCGCCAGCCCATCATAGTTCTTACTCTACTACTCCCTAAGTCTAAGGAATTACAGTAAAAGTGTGTGTTTCAGTCCTCTTTTGTCATGATAGGTCCATCTTTGTCACTTCCCTCACCTGTTTTTTTTGTCATCTTTAACACTTTGAAGAGCTCTTACATTTTTTGTTATTTTCCCCTTAAACACTGGAAGCACAAAGACTTTCCAGAAGAGAAAAGCAGCCAAAGAAAAATAATATTCATTTGAGTCAATCTCAAAGATATTTCTTCTAAGAGTATTTAAGTTGTTGCAGACCTAATTTGTCTACAATTTGAGTTTGAGGTTTGTTTTTTGGATTTTTTGAGGCTTGAGGCATATTTTTTTTGCTTTTCTTTTTTTCAATTCAGAGAAACTTTAAACAAGTCTGTATGGTTATAACATGCCCATGGAGAAGACAACAAAAAAAAGTACTCAATTGAAAGCTCTCCTGAGATTAAGGCTTATCAATATTCTTCAACTTGAAGATGACCAAAATGTTTTCCATGGAACTGCAAATTCTTCATATAGAAAACTCTGTGAATAATCATTTTTATTCTCATAGCTTTCTTCTACCCTCCAGAAGTGATCTTGGTGGCTGCTTCTCCCTTACTGTCACATCAGACATGAGTGTGTCAGCAGCCTCTCCCTGCTGCTGGAGGTTCAGCTGCCTGGGAGTGGATCCACCTCAGACAAAAAACGTGCAGCTGTGAGAAGTAGTGCCTAGGGACCTCACCTTTTCTTCTCTCAGGATCTACTCCAGAGGACAGGTCTTGCCCTTGCTTTCTGCCTGAGGTATGTTACAGGGATGCTGTGTCTAGTCCCACACTGCCTTCACTCTGACTGGCTTGGCTGCCTGTATTTATCCTGGACCTGCTTCATTGCCAGGGCTGGTGTGGCAGACACGGGTCCCTCAGTCATGCCTGTCGCTATCCCAGCCCCACATCAGTGTCCTCATTGGGGTGTTGTGGACCTGCTGCCTCTGCCCCCTATGTGGGCACTGATTCACCTTCCCTGGAAGAACAACCTGCCCTTACTTCTTCCAGACACGAGTAGAAACCTGACAGACAGAGAAATTTAGTCTAAAGCAGCAAACATTGTCTAGGAGAAGCAGAAGTGCTTTTTAATGCGTTCTGCCCAAATACACAATCAGGAAAAAAGATGGCAGGAGTATGAGATATATTTTATTATTTTTTCTGTCAGTTCTGTATTGGCACCTGGCAAGTAAAGATAGAGTTAAATTTAATTTCCAATAATTTTTGTCATATCAGAAGTGTTTGGACTTTTTGCCTCTGCAGAGATAATTTGGTGACCTAGCAATTTTATGAAAAAAATGACTTTTTTTTTCTTTAAATATTATGGTTTTCCTCAGCTGAGGTTTCTAGAAGAAAACGAAGAACCCTTACACATTAAATATGCCAACTGAAATGTCATCCTTCATTTGAATTTAATCTTTGACATTTCCCATGAAAGAGGCTGTGCTAGGATATTAACATATGTTGGCAGAGGTCTGAAGTAATTAATATGTACAAGAGAAGCTGCTAACAAAACAAAAAAGGGAATAGCTTGCAAATATTAAACTCAGAAAGGTCTTTGATATAACTGTTGTTGACGACATCTGCTTTTAGAGAGGAAAACACCATAAACAACTTTGAAGGAAAGAGGGGAACTAGATTTGTCCTAACTTCCTAATTTAGATGCTCTTAAAATATAAGGACATTTGAATTCTACCTATGCTAAATTTTGAGTTTGCTAATCATAATCGGTGCCTACAAATATCAAGCGTGAGGCACAGGAAACATAAGGGTTTTTTTAAGGTTCTATTTAAAATTTTATTTTTCTATTTTCTCTGCTCCAGATCTTCTGTAGAAGGTTTGTTGAGATGACATACAGCAGTAAAAACATACCTAACAAGTGAATGCAGCATCAGGTTTATCAGAAAGTTGAGATACCAGGAAGGACGGTCTGTCACCCCTACTATAAGTTTCTCCAGCACTTTGCTAATGAAAACTTTGCTGTTGGAGAGGGAAGGCAGAGTTGCTTGTTGTTACATATGTGCCTGGTGACGACACATACTAGAAATGCTTGTTCCTGAACGACAGTTAAATGGATGTCAGAATGTTCTCCAAGTCAACTTTGCACTGATATCAAGAGTCTTAAAGTCTTCCCAAAGTGTTTCCGTGTTTACTTTGCATATTCCTTTACACATCAAAGGGAAATGAGGTATTTCTCTGAGTATCTGAGTTTGTCAGGCCATCACATGGATAAAGTTTCACTTAAGAACAACACAATATAGTGTTTTGTGTATCTTCCTGAACTTTGAAATGAAGGCTAAAAGTCATGTGAACAAAATCAAGTACAACTTACAGGCATGTAGTCCACTAAACTTGAGGTCTTTCCCTGATTCTCAGTGGTTCTTCATTTTAATGCTAATTTGTGTCTAGTTTAGATCTAAGAAACAAATTGAGAAGATGAGGCAAAATACTGAGATGGGCACTGACACTGTGTTGAAAAGAACTACAAGTGACAGCTGAGGGTGTCATAGCTGAAGTGCTGAAGTTGTCTGTAGTCCACATATCTTCAGCAGAGCAATAAGGAAGGAGTAACATCAAAGAAAAAGTGATCCTGTTTCCCTTTCCACATAGCATCCTTACAGCTGAATCTACTTTGCTTAATTCTGTATTCTCACCATACTTCTTATGTATGACTCTTACCTTCTGAAGCAGAACTCTGTGAGATGAGATTTACCCCATGATTATGACCCACAAGACACCTGTAGTGAGAAGGCTGCTGTTGGAGCGGCTGGGAAACAAACCTAGAAGGTCTTTTCTCCTGTTCTCTGTGTAAAATTAGTTATGAAGATAGATTTTAAAACTATCTGTGAGCAAAACTGATGTCAATGGCAATTGATTGGGACTGTCATGATAGTCATGACAACACTTGTTTGGTTGTCTGATTCTATCATTATTTTAGAGAAAAAGTAATTTTTTGGCAGTTTCCAAATGCTCTGAAAATAGATTGTTTAATGACCTTCAAAAAGTAACACAATAATAAAAAAGCTGTGTAAAATCTTAATAAGTGTTCATGTTATCAGAACTAATTTAAAATTCATTTCTAAGCCCTTTATCCATTTTGAAATTTTTAATTATTATTCATGCTTTAAGTTGATAAGGGACCTATACTTCTCTGTTTTAGGATTGTTTTGTACTTGGAAAATTTCTCCAATGTACATCTCCTTCCTAATGGGAATAGAAATATAACTAGCACATTCAAGTATAGATTAAAGTCTCACTGATCAGCTTAACCACTCCAGTGAGAATAAAGTAAACAGCATGCAGAGGCTGAGTAGGAAAACTCTGGCAACCTGACCTATTCTGAAAGACTGACACTAACGAGGAGACTATTAGAAATACTTAGAAAGTCACAATCTATGTTAATTATGGATGTAAGAAGGAAATATGAGTATTACTGACCTCCTGAAAGAGAAGTCTGGATATTTATGTATTTAGAACTCCTCACAGGTCAACACAAAAAATGCACATTCAGTCCTGAACTCTGACACTCAATTTCATTAACTGATATCCCTGCTCATGGTCTGGGGGATTGGAACCTGATGATGCTTAATGTCTCTTACAACCAAAATCCTGGTATGATTCTATGATTCATTATGTCTGTAATCCTTTGGCTTGCAGCTGAACTTTATTAATTAAATTGAGTGGTGTTCAACTGAAGGAAACAGGTTTTCAGATTACACTGATCATTTAATAGGGTGATCTTGAGATCCTGAAGGTCTGTTTATTAATATTCTGTCTTCTGATATTTCCTTTCTGCTGAAATCACATTCAGATTAGCAACAGAGCTGCATCAACTGACTCAGGCTCTTTGTGTCTTTGCAAGATCCATAATTATCCATAATAACTTTCTGTGGTGCAGGAGTGAAAGCATCGGGATATGTTCTTGAATGTCCTTCTTCTAGTGAAATAACTGCTCAAGGGCACAAGAATAATATCTGCAGTAGAAAAAGGAGACAAGTACATATTTTATGTTTCACAAATGTTAGAAATACTTTCTACTTTTACAGATGCAGTTCCCTTTTGAAATATTCTTTCCTTCTCCTCTTTTTTTTTTTGAGTATGAACTTCACCTTTACTTGGTTTTCCAGGTATGGATCAGTACACACAAGATTATGAAGAGTAATTAAAACAATGGCAAATACAGGATGTGTCACCACAGAATTTGTTTTATTTTTTAAAAAACAAAATAATTTAAAAATAATTTTTATTTTTGGGTCAGAGATATTTGGAAGTATAAACAAGTACCTGAAGTGAAGAAATAGTAAAGAAGTCAGGACTGAGCTGTTTCTGCTTAATGTAAGCCTCTAACACAAGCTAGGAACATCTAACATGCGTTATAATAAAATGTATTATTTTCCTGGTAGCTATTTCATTGACTAAAAGGCCTATTTGGTAGTTCCAAATTTATGATGGAGTCCTAATGGGAATGTCCTTAATTCTGTGAGCAGCAGAGAAAATTTAAAGTTCAATCAATGGTAGGGGAGTTTGAACTAGATGATCTTTATGGTTCTATCCTAAACAATGTTATGATTCTGTGTCCATAAGCATGTTGACTTAATATTTTAGACTAATGGCATGCTCAGAACCTGGGCTGGTCTGGCAGTGAACACATAACTCAAAGCATGGAAATTGCTGTTAAAGGGCTTGAGTAACTCAATGAAACCACAGTCACAACTCCAGGAGTCAACAAAGGCAAGTTATAGAGTGGTGGTGGAGGAACTACAGCTGTTCCTGGGTGAAGTGGCTGATACAACCCAAATGTTTTTCTTGGCTCTTGCTGTTCCAATGTTCAAGTGCTTTAAGTGATGATCATTCCCATGGTTTGTAACTATGATCATAATGAAGTATTTCACCAACTAAAAAGGTCTGTTAGGTCCTGATTAAAAATTCATCACTTGTGTTTCCTGTTCTCCTACTGAAAAGGAAATAGAGACTAATTTTAAGTTTCTTCTCTTTGTTTCAAGGTATGACCAAAGGTTTCTTTCAGGTGATAAACATTTACTGATATTCAGAAATGTTTTTCTTGCACCACTGTCTGTCTTGAACATGGTCATCAGCTCGAGAGCTGTAGGGATTTCAGTCTGATATCACAGTGGGTACTGGCTACCTGCTTTTTCAGTAAAAATTTATCCATGACCTCCTAAAGTTATTTTTTATATGAGAAACAATTTATCCATAATGCTGGTTCTTCAAGAAAGCAATTTAGGATCTACAGTGCAGTTACCAGAGGTTTTGTCTTGTATCAGTTGTCAATTCTCAATTGGGAAAAGAAAATACGTCAGGATATGAAACCTGGAGACATGCAGGTGGAAGGCGGGAGGGGAAGGTGATGGAGTGATCCTGATAGCAAGGCCTTTTCCTGCTTTTCTTGATTAACCTCCAGGCAGCAGAAGTGCAAGTAACACAAAATATGTTTGTTAAATGAATGTGAAAATATCCTCTGTGCTTGATGTCTTTCTTGGCACAGTGCTTCAAGGTAGCAGTGCCTCAGCAGGGAGAACAGCTGGGCTTCAAAACTGCTGAGCTTTCTGGCCTGTTCTCTCCACCCATCCAGTGTTGGTGGGATTGAGCTGGGATTGAGCTGTGTAGGAGTCAGAACAGTTCAGGCTCCTACTTTCTTCCACCTCTTGACAGTTTTCTGACACTGTGCAGCTCTCAGACTTTTTATGTCCTTCAAATATATTTCAGAGGGAAAGGGCCATCTACAAATGCGTTCTCTGCTTTTGCTGCTATCTTTACTGCAGTGCAAAGGGAAATCTGTGGAAGGCACCATTCAGATTAGGCAGTAAAAAACCCTTTTTGGTGGAAAAATAGGGGATAGATAGATAGATAGATAGATAGATAGATAGATAGATAGATAGATAGATAGATAGTAAGATTGGCCGGGATCTGTTTTTTTGGGAACCTGTAAGAACATATGAACAAGCATCTGTAGATGCACAGTGACAGCCTTGGACCTAGGAAGTCACTCTGTCCTGGCCCATGCTTTTTTTGATAAGGCCCAGATGGAAGCAGCAGACAGGAAGATTGGGACTGTAGTTCCTTTTCACAAAGCACTGGCTAGAACCAGAATGGATAAATGATACCTACTTTTGTTATTAGTCATGGGCAGTGAAACCATATGCTCACACTTTACCTCTGCAGTTAAACACACACACATATCTGTTATTTTCCACATATTTTTGAATTTCATTGAATCATAGAATTGTATGAGGAAGGAACCTTAAGGATAATTTAGTCCCAACCCCCATGCCATGGGCAGACACCTGCTAGAGACCAACATTCTCTTTAAAGAAGATAAGGCATACATCAGAGGAATTGAAAACTTCCAATCTTGACCTACCTTGCAAATGAAATATATACTGATACAGGGAAACACCTTCAAAAGGGAATATCAAGGGTTACCTGACCCACAAAAGTAGTGGTGAAAGTATTCCTCCTCCAGGACAGGGTGGATGACAGAGCAATCAGATGAACCAATGTGAAGCAACATCTGGAGGAAAGTGGCTTAGTCAAAAATTACATCTTCTGATCTCATTTATTCTCTTCTGTTGTGGCTGTTCTTTGAATGTTTGTTTTCAGTTTTCTGTTGATTTTGCTGAGAAAAACCACACATCTCAAAAAAAAAAAATACAGATGCAGAATGGTTTTAAGTTTTCTGTGACCAGAAAGAAGAATTCTCATTCATATGCTGCCTAAATATTGTTTTTTTTTTCATTTGTGTCTGTATTTTCATGTTGCCTTATTGTCCTTTGGCTCTTTTTTTAATTGCCAGCTTTGGTACATTTCGACTTTGCAGGCATGCAGTGGACAAAAATACAGCAAAACCTTTGGCTTTGTTACATGACAATACATTTCCAAGTACTGGTTTTAAACAGAGTTTACCAGCTTTTGCTTTTTGTTTTTTTTAAGATACCATGCTACCGAATCCAACTAAAAACAAAAAGGAAGTAATAGAAAAAAATTTGAGACTGATCATGTCCAGAAAAAATCCAGAATAGTATACAACAAGCAGCAGTACCTAAATAAGTTTACTTCTATAGTGGAATGCAATTGCCATTCTGGAGTAGATTAATAATTTATCCAGTCTAGTCTTTTTTATTACTGTAGCTACTATCAGTGTTTTAGGAAAAAGTGCCAGAGGTTACTGAATGGGTAATTAGTGAAGTGACCATTTTTCTGAAAAGATAGGAATTAAAATCTGCCTTTTTTTGTTGTTGTTTGTTTGTTTATTTGTGGTTTTGTTTGTTTGTGTTTTTGTTTGATTTTGTTTTGGTTTTTTGTTTGTTTGTTTGGGTTTTTGGTTTTTATTTCTTTTTCACATTAACCCTACGGATATTCTCATTTGCTATATTGTAGAGCCTTTCTGAGTCTCACCAAGTGCAGGGGAGTTTGATTTTTTTCTTCATTTGTTTGATTGTTTGTTTCTGTCTTGCAGCATCTTGTCCCAAATGTTTACTAGGTTGCAAGAAATAAATTATTTTTATCTTGTTTCCAATATACATGACCTTGTCTTGTTCCAGTCATTCACTGCTTTTACATGCTTTCTTGCTCCTTTCTTTATTTAAATAGTCCAAATTTATTCCAAATTATTCTGACTGTCTGTCTCTCAATATACTTTTGCCCTCAGTTAGATAAAGGTAGCTGTGCCTCCTTTGACCTGTGCCATAATTGTGTTTTCCTCTCTTCTTTGTATCTCCTTGTAGAGGTGTTACTAGATGTGGACAGTCACATTAAATGGCTTCTTATCTGACTTTACAGGACTATATTTTCAGAATTTTACCTTTTATTTTAGGTGAATTAGAGGTTTTCCCCTTGACTCAATTTCTTTTCATTGTTGGACAGAGATGTTTTCATTCGTCAATAAACCTTCACTGTTTTTCCTCATAGGTTAAATTTAGAACACAGAAATATATTGAGAACCTGTTATCTTCACCTAAAATAAATTCATTTCTGCATTGTCATAATCTACTTTCCTGGATTTATCACAGGGTCAGATTTTGAGCTAGGTTGCTGCTGGCTTACTGTTTCCAGGAGGTTCCTTACCAGCCCTCCTGGTATTTAACACAGTGACAACTGTGGTGTTCTCCAT
>JACBWW010000028.1:7986013-8002562 GCA_020086605.1 Lanius collurio | reverse complement strand
AATGTGACAGCAGTCAAGTTTCTCCACTTCCAGCAGGACATTTAGCTGCAAGACATGCCCAAAAGTGTTTCAGCAGGTGGTCACAGCTCTAGAAGGGCTTTGGGAAACACCTTATTTGCAGGGTCCATGTACAATCAGACACTAATGTCACATGTGTACCTAGTAATGACTCCCTTTTCCCCATTTTTTTGTCCTGTCCTGCTAGGATTTTTATTCATGACCAGTTCAATTTAGTTTGATACTTAGAAGTAATTATAAATAAATGTATCTTAGCATTGGTGTCAAATGATAGTTTGATACTTAGAAGTAATTTAGTTTGATACTTAGAAGTAATTATAAATAAATGTATCTTAGCATTGGTGTCAAATGAGGATTTAAGATTAGGTTTCCTTGTATACTGTGTATTGTCCTGAAACCTTTGTCACTCTACAGGATGCTCCTTGGAGCACTATAGGAACTGTTGTGTTTTCATGATTAAGGTGGTAGGATTAAAACAGTTAAAAATTGTCAAGTCTCACTTAGATGTTCACTTCAGAAATGTGGTGGATTAAAAAATCTATTTTCCTTGCATTGTTTGCTACAGTCTCTTTGCCAGAAGAGAATTTAAAACAAAGGGATGGAATGGATCCTTCCAGTGTTCATTATTACCCTCAGGACAATTAGAACCATATTGACATTATCAAGTTGTCGAGGTCACTCTGACAAGGAGTCAGATTCCCTGACTGATTCCCAGTTGTTCTGGATTAGGAACTGAACTCTCACTTCAGGCAATGAGATTTTAACCATTGCAGCAATTGACTCAGTAAGCATATGACTCTGCTTATCATCTTGCTTTGACAAAATGATGAGAAAAGGCTTAAAGATCTTTTCCAACTTGTTATTCAGATATTCTTTTTCATATATTGTTATGATGCCCTAAGATTTTGATCTTTGTGTTTTTCAAATCCTGTACTGCTTAGAGTTTAACTATGAAAGTTTCTTGTAGCCTGTAGTTTTTGCTCTCTCAGGCTGGGTAGACACAACAAAGCCTCTCTGGGCCTGCACTGCAAGGACACCCAGGCTGTCCTAGGCAAAAAGTATAATCCAAGGGGGGGCAAATGGAGGGGATATAACATAATTGAACCAAACCTATAAAAGTGTGAAGTACTCTTGACCTGTCGTCCATCTTGGGGTCTATTTTGGCAATAGCCTGTGGGTCCCAGGGGGGACCTAGAAGGTCTTTCAATAAATACTTATTTTATTCTTTTTAGTCTTGTCCAGTCTCTGTCTCTAGGAGGCATGATAAGGCATCAGGTAAATGGTTTTAAAGTCTACAAGTTCCATTTTATCTCTGAATGCAGTAAGAGCAACATACAAACAAAAATTAGATTTATTTTGCTTTAATGTGGACTGTGCTAACAATCTTTAAACATTTTCATATTTCCAGTATTTCCCCACTGAAATTTTAGAGAGAATCTTTCTCTTTGAGGGAAACATCAACATTTTGTGATCTGCTTTGGAACAGCCATTAGTTTGAAAATGTCAGTAAGATAGGGTGATTTCTTTCTATTTCTGCTGATCACAGATTCAACATGAAATCATAGAAAAGTTTGTGTTGGAAGGGACCTTAAAGATCATCTGGTTCCAACCCACCTGCCAAGGACAGGGACACCCTTCACTAGACCAGGTTGCTAAAAGCCCCATCCAGCCTGGTGCTGAACATGTTCAGGAATGGGACATCCACAGCTTCTCCGAGCCTCCTGTTCCACTGCCTCGCCACCTTCGCAATAAAGAAATTCTTTCTAGTAACTAAACTTTCGCCTGATGTTTTGTTCTCCATTCTTTAAACTTGTTTGAATTAAATGCAGTTTGAAATGCAGCCCAGTTTTGGAACAAAAATATGCATGATATATAGATAGATTCTTGCTCATAAGATTCAGATATTGCTATTTGGATTTGATGCAATAAGAAAATTTTCCTCTTTTAAAAACTGTCAAAGGGAAAAAACAAAATAGTGACTTCCTAAATAAATCCTATTTCTATAGCTCCTGGAAATAAACACCTGTCCCTTGACTTTATTTCTCCTCTCATTTGGTTTTATACATGCATCTTTTATTATTGGTGTTGTTTTCAATTTGCACTGGCCCTCCTTTGAGCACCTGCAGTACACCATGCTCAGATTACATGTGACCATGACATTATTTGAGGTTCATGTTTTATATTAAATTGCGAAGTGATGAGGAAGTATCATAGGTCTGTTGCCAATACTGGAGAGATATTGCTTTATAGACAATTGGATGGAAGGCTAACCTGGTACAAACTCTGACTTGGATCTTCTCAGATATTCACCTTACTGTGAATTCCCATTGTTATAACACAAAAATTCTGTTTTTCATTGAAAACACCAGAAATGTCATTCTTTTGAAATAAAGAAAGCACCAACCAACAAATTAGAAAAGAACAGAAGTAAAAAGGTTATGTATAAGACTTGCAGTCCACCTCCGTCTTGTCAGCCAAATGCTGTTGTTGCTGGCTCAGCTTCCCCCTGAGATGACAGATGAGGTTGAAAAGGTCCAGGTGGAAGAACAAAGCCCTCTCTTTTCACACCTCCAGGGAGCTCTGTCTGCCTTAGTCTTCTTAAATGAGTATATCTAAGATAATATATCTATCAAATAGATTTAAGGCAAGAGCACAACAGATATTCTCTCTGACATGAAAAATTATCACACAGGTTTCTTGGGCATTGACTCTAATTTTTGGTGTTGAGAGGACCTGTGGATGCAGGTGTTTTTTTCCACAAAAAAGTGGAAAAGATCAAGCACTTAGCTCTTGTAAAGAAAAGTTGAAAAAGCTCTTTGTTTTTATATGGAATTCCTTCCATAAGATATGAAGATATATTGGCATTTTAATGTCTAGTTTCATTGCAGACTAGTGCAAGCATATAATTAATCAAAATATTCTATTTACTGAAATGACGGAATTACAGAATAGTTTGGGTTGGAAGAGATCTAAAAGAAACTCTAGTTCCAACCCTTCTCTTGTGGACAGGGAGACCTTTCACTAGACACTTCAAACCTCCAACCAACTGACCTTGAGCACTTCCAGATAAAGGCTGTCTGCAGATTCTCTGGGTTACCTGTTCTCCTGCCTTACCACCCTCATAGCAAAGAATTTCTTCCTAGTATCTAACCTAAACTACTCTCAGTCCAAAACCATTCCCACTTCTCCTGTCATTACATGCTCTTGTAAAAAGTCCCTTCTTCATCTTTCTTGTAGACACCCTTCAGGTACTGGAAGGTGGCTTTGGTGAAAAATAAAAAAAAAAAAAAAGTAAGAGAGGAATTGTGATCTAAAAGAAGCAGTGCCTCCTGCTCATTACAAAGAGGAATTATTTCAAGGAAGCTGAAAAAGTCACTCAAGGGTGTAGAAAATTAATGAAGAAAAGTTTTGGCAGAAAGATTTCAATTCTTGCTTTAAACTGCTCAAATGAGACATCAGTCTACAGAAGCCCCAACTGTGAACAAAATTCATGCTTTGCAGCTATGCAAATTTTTAACATGCATAGGAGGATAGCAATGTGATAGTTACTCCGCATTGTAATACTGCCAGTAAGTGTTGGATCAAAGACAATGAAAAAATTTGATGATGTGTATCACATTGTGATAAGCATCTATTAATTAGCACACACTTTTGCATGCCAATGTATTCATAGATTATGCAGCTTGCAAGAGAGTAACAATGGGTCTGGAACAATGGTATATGTTCAGGATTTGGTTTTGAATTACTGAATAAATGGTGGCCCAGAGTGTTAATCTGCGTTATAAACTTTCAAAACAATTCTCCCCTAGGCAATACCCTAGCAAATGGGATTTACAGTTCAAGTATATCTGGTGGATTGCAAGAAACTTTAATGTTTTCTTCCACGTTTGTACAGAGAAACCTACCTGAAAGAGAGAGTGCACAGCACATGTCTGTTTCCTTTCCCCTTATGTGGTTATGGTCAGGAGACCAGGCAAGATTCTGTAATGTACCAAGAATGAACTGACATCTTCTAGAAATGCAACTCATAAAGGTCTCAAAGAGAAGTACTTTTCTCTCTGCTTCTCACTTGCTTCACCTGTGACTTTTCCTCAGGAGAATGCAGTGGTCTTGTTACCAAAAATTGGTGAAGTAAAACTCTTTAACTTCAATGTAACGTTGAGAAACAGGCTGAATTCTTTTTCAGACAGATGCACAAGGGGACATTTGCTCTGAAGTTCTGTACATGCTGAGTACAGAAAAGGCTCCCATTTACATATTGTATTTCACATACATTTTCATCAGTTTTCCTGGAATGAACATACATTTGATAATAATTTCCTCAAAATGATTAACATATATTCACTCCCCTCTGCACACATGTTCTTCTGTACCGGGCGTCTCTTTGGTGGTTCCTGGTGGTGACCCCAAAGCCATACCTGACAGCCCGATGAGCTGCTAATTTCAAAGTTAGGAGGAAAGTTGGCATAACTGAGCTTTTTTCTCTCCCATTCTTCTTAGTAAATGTTTAGCCCGATCCTACAGAATAAGCATTGTGTAGTTCCATGGGCTGGCAGTTTTTGAAGAATAAGCATTGTGTTAACCCACCAGGTATGCAAACAATTCTTCATCTGCTAAGAGTCTTAGAGGACTCTTGGAGATAGATGTTCCTCTGGAGCATGAAAACCTGCAGTGAAAACAGACTAGAGCCTCACAAGGACAAAATTAAACTGGTTTTGACATGCCACATGGTAACTAAACTATTTCTACATTTTTATTCATTCACAGATTTGTATGCTTTTCAGATACAAGATTTAACACAGTCCTGGATGGAGATGATATGTAGTAAGATGGCTGCTGCCAGGTTGACCTCCTTGGGCAGATGCAGTGTCTAGTGGTGTGGCAATATAAAGGGACAGTTGTCTTGATTTAGGGGTCTATTAAGTTTCATTCCCTTTTGGTAATTAAGACAATTTGATGTGTGTATGAGATCAAGGTCCACTAAGTTGTTTTTTATGTAATCTATCTTCTGATATCTATTATTTCAGATTTGCCTGGCCTATGCATGCTGAAGTCTAATTTCAGATATTTCAATTTTATTTCCTTTAGTTTTTTAATGTTTTTCTGAAGATGTAAGGTTTTAGATTCAGCAGTAGCTGGAGAAACTTCCATTAGTGAGTATTGCTATGAAAGTCAGAGAGAATGACAAGCCTGAAATTTCAAAGAAGTTTGCCACTAGCAAACAGTGTCATTTCCTCAGCCAAACTGTGGATTATTCCTGTTAATGTTATTGTTTCCAACCATGTTATGCAATTTCCAATGGAGGAGGGGGAAAAATTAAGATAATGTTGTGATGATAGCAGGTAGAAAGGAAAATTTTAGTAGGTTTTAATCGGAGATATTACCTATGCTTTATTTAAGTATTTTTAACTTAAAGCTTTACTGCAGGGATGGAGAAAAAAGGGTGAACACACAGCTTTTTTGTGCATATCAGTCCAAGCCTATCACCAGAACTAACTGCAGTTGAAATAAATAAAAGCCTTTAGTTACACTAAATTAGAAACATCAAAGACAAAGAAATCTATTGTTCTGAGACATTGATGAATTTGGCACAAGGGGTCATTGCCATCAGCAGACAAAAGCTGACACATGCTGCATTGTGCTGCACTGCACGTTGTGCTCCAATAGGCATGCAAACACAATGTTGTTCACTTTGTATCATATGCCATTGGTAAAGCTCCACAGTTCGAAAACATTGGCTATGAGAACTATCTGTCCTTGTGTGCCTTTTAATTGCATTTTAAATGCAATTTAAAATTATGTCACTTGTGCCGTTAAATGGAACTTCCAATTATGTCACCCCCACAGAGCAGCTGATAAAAACGACCAGGGCAGGAATGGTACTGGATATTTTTTTTTCTGTAACAATTCTTTATTAAAAGTGAAACAGCTATGAGTCTGGAAAAGGAGTCTTCTCTCCGATAATTTGTTGGGGGAAAAACACAGGGTAGGTCAGGAAACCTACATTTTTCTATAAAGTCTATGCTGTGCTGGAGAGGCAAGTGAGAGACAGCAGTACTGACTGCCTCCAGTAAGAATGACATGCATTATGTAGATTAGGTCCATAGCAGAAAATTAATGACCTAAATTGGTAAGCCATTATATACATTGGGCCAAGAATATGTCATGAGATTTTCTAAAAGTGGTTCAGCATAGGAGATGAATACTCAGTTGCCCTAGACCAAATAATAAAGAATAGAGTGAGAAGGGACCTCTTAAGATTAGCTAGTTCATTCCCAACCTCAGGAACTCTTCTAGAAATTTCCCTGGCAAAGGTTTTTTTTCTAGAAGGTTTTGTATTCTTTCCTGCTTAATACATTCTCTGTTAAATATCCGCACCATCCTAGACATCCATATGCAATTCAGGATTAATGCTCTTGCCTTACATCCAAGAGACGCAGGGAAATATTTATTAATTTTCTCATTGAAGTGTAGTGCCTCAGCTAAATAAATATCCCCATCATTCCTGATTCCCCCAACATCCTGAGCTTTTTGTTAACAGTTGTTGTTGATCTCCTCCAAAAGCTTTGCTCTAATAGTTTCTTAACTGTGGTGCTTAGAGAAGAGTATTCCCATGAGTAAGGTTTTTCCTCATGTGGGTCCTTAGTCAGTTTGGCTGCTGGTAGTCCTGCTAATAACTCAGATGATGCCATATTGGAAAAGTATGAGTTCTTAAAGCCTCTTTGATCTATGAGTCATTCTATCCCCATCCCCTTTCCTGCAAAGCTCCTTCACAGATGTTCTTCCAGTTGAACTTGAGCATTTCATTATTCCAACAGAAACACAGAATTGTGCAAAGATTATTTCCTTGACTTGTCAAGATAATTTTATGTGATTTCATTCTGCCAAAGTGGGTGCAATCTTTTCCACCTCACACACACACAAACATATTAAGTGCACAGTCTACTCAAGAGCTTAGAATCATTAATGTAAAAACCCATTTGATAAATTTTTACACTTCAATGGTGAAGCATTAAGGATTACTCTGACTATGAATTTTTAATCAATTCTATATTTGGTTGATGGTAGCTCCCACCTGAACCACATTTCTGCAACACATTTATGGAAAGGTGATGAGAGACAGACAAAACCCTCCCTAAAGTAAGAGATATTGTATCTACTCTCTTTTGCCTATCTACAAAGCTTTCAAAGACATTTTTTTGCACTTGAGGAGATTGTCTTAGAGGGCAATGTATTTTCCCTTTACTTGTAGCTTTTAGGTTACAGAAACTGGTGTCAGGAATGCCAGAAGGGAATTGCCTAAGAGAATTGAATATATGATATCTTGAGGTCTATTTCATCCCAATTTTCTCTGATAGAAAGACATTGCTGGCTAGATTGTTCTTTGGCACTCTGCTAGCTTTATATAAGCCTGATGAATACAGCCTCCAGAGACTTATCACATAAAACTCAATTATATGTGCTCCAAGAAAGAGCTGGAACAAAGAGATATACTGGGTTGTTAGGGAAAAATATATTTTGGGAAATGGAGAGATGTTATTCAGGTGTACATCTCATCCTTAATTAAGGATTGAGCCCACAGTAAAATCTTAGTGAAGTCTCTGCTTACATATCTTCCTGGTAGTTGTATATTTTATGCTTCACCACTACAAATAACTTGTCAGTTTTCAATGGACTCCTCTCTGCTCTGCTGTCATTTCTTACCTGCAATGCCACCAAGTTTCAAGCACTTTGACTCTGAAGTTTTGAAACTGATAGTGTTTAGAGCAGAATCCATGGAGTTACAGGAGCCTTTGGCACATCCTTTCCTCAGACCCAAGCTGTGTCCACCTGTCTCTTTTCAGAGCAGTGCTGTGACATAACTCAGCATCACCATTTCAGAAGGGAGGGTTATGAACTGCACTTTAAAGAGAAATGTTTCAATATGCATTGAAAAAAAGACATCGTAACTGCTTTTCTTTGTGTTTGTCAGGGAAAGGACTATAGAGGGAATAAAAAGGTTTTGTTTTCCATTTTAACTGCATATGATTACTTTTTGTTTATGTCAAAATTGTTTCTAGCTCCAATAATGGTTTTAAGCCACCTAGCTTTGTTGTCATTACTATCCTGGAAGTGTAAGACCTTAAAACCATTTAATGCATGCAGTTTAGAACCTGGACTTTTGTCTTTACTAAAATACATTTTTTTCATCAAGTAGCAGTTATATAAAAATGCGTCTTTTGTTTTAATCCAGCTCTTGCATAGTACTGGTAGTGAAGTTTGACACCTCGTTTCCATGTCTTCCACTGCACAAACACATTAAACAAGTGCATATAAAAACTACATGATGATTATCTCAATACTGCCAGGAGGCTTAGACAGAAAGACTGGATTGCACAGAAGATTGGCAGAGGAAGAAACTGTAGTTCAGGGTATGCCACTTCCAAAAGCTGAGTATCTTCTAAACGTTGTACTTGTCAACCCTGGTTTCTTCTTTTGGTAAGAAACACAATTTGTCTCTTTCTTGTGGGGGCAAAATGCCAATTCTTATGTCTTAGTAAATGTGAATTGTAGAATATGTTATTTCCTGCTGTAACTAACAAATGACATAGCAAGCCATTTTGTTTTGACTTAGTGGGTATTCTGGCACTATCTGAAGAAGCTGGGTTTTTTCTGTTGTTTCCAACATTTCTTTATTGTCCAAATGGTCTGTTAAATTTGTCTAACTACCTCAATGACTGGTCTTAAGATCAAGGCTTTCTGTAATAGTAAAATAGGTGGAGATTTGACTTGTAAAACAATTTGTAAGCTCTCATCCCTTCTTCTGTACATGCCAACACATGTACTGAAAATATTTGGGCTACAGATGTGAGCATTTGAATACTTGTAATTATCAACACAAGTACTGGCAAATAGTGAACTCATTGTGGGTAACCTTATAGTGACTTTTCATTAAAAGTTGCAATTTTTGCACTTTCCTCTTTTATTTTTTCTTCTTTTGCTCACTCTTCCCAAATAGAGAAATGCGTTAAATTCTTTTTGTAACAAAATGGAAACATTTCATTTACGTTGTAAGGGATAACATGGTCTTATTATTAATTTTTCAATAAATGTATTGGGCTTTTCACCACTCTTATGCAGACAGTAATTTACCCAGGAGCCACACAGGTTTATTTGACTGCTGGGAAGATATAAGGCAATTTACCCCAAAAGTGAGTGATGCCTTCTTGCTACTATTGGCAGATTTAGGCTGCTATGCTTCTAGTTTGACCTGTGACCACAAGGAATGTAATTTGCAAGAGCAGCATAACACCTCGTACCAATAAAAATATTCAGGGTTATACCTAATGCTTGAATCTATTCCCACTTATTGTCTTAAATCATAACATAATATGAAATGCTTACATCCAGCCAACTGAAACTCTTGCTCACTGAAACATTTCCACTGTGTTCCAGACTTGAGCTGGAGACACAGACTTTTTTCCAGTCTTTTGCTCAGTTTAATTAACACACTGCGTCCTTAAGAAGGGTGTTAGCGAGTGCTACACACCCGTTGTTCATTGAGCACAAGTCATTGTGAAAGCTAGGATCCCTGTGAGTTATCACCTCTGGAAAGACTGCACTATCTGCATAAAACTACACATATAATAACAGACAAAATGCCCTAGGGCTTGACTTGGTTTCTATAATATTTGTCAGCTATTGCAAAATTCTTAAAACTGAATAACGATCTTCAGGAATCTTGTGTGAAATGAGAACCTTCTTCTGTCATTTAACTTGTACTAAACTAGGTAACTTCATAGAAGATGCATAAATGTTTGAGACTAAATACATAGTAGACTCTCTAGCTTTCTGCTTTGTGAATTCAAAATCAGTCCAGGACTACATCAGATCCATTCTAGAAAATAATGCAAGACTAAGGACATCAGAATGAGCTTCACGTGTTAATCCCTCTCAAGCCTAGTGCCAAATGGAATTACCTTGTTAAAAAGGAGCAGGAGAGTAAGAGGTGTGTGTGTGGGGGGAGGGTGAGGAGGAAGAGGAGGAGGAGGAGAAGAAGAAGAAGGAGAAGAAGAAGAAGGAGGAGGAGGAGGCGGAGGCAGAGGCGGAGGGGGTGTAGGGAGTGTTTGTGTGTATGTGTGTGTATAGACGTAAATATTGAGTCTGGATCAATATTAAATGCAAATTCCAATTCACTTCTGTAGTCATATGGTGGGAGATGTGACTATTCCTCCAGAATCTTACAGTGACAAGCACGTAGTGGGTTGTTGTGTCTGGATGAGGGTTTCCAGTATTATGCAATGCAACAAGTTTGACTTTGATGTATAATAGCTGTGTTTTGGGAGGCTTCTTTGGTTTTGGGATTTTTGTTATTTCTTTTTCATAAGAAAAAGAAACAGATGCATCATCTACTACACTTTTTAAAATGTACCTACTTGAAAAATTTCTCAAAATATAATTAAAGGGCAGTGCATGTATAATGATTTGAATCCTGCTTCTAGGATGGCTACCATGCAGTCCTTTAATAAGGCTGTTATGTTCATATTTCCATTCCAGAGTAAATACTTATCTCATTTATTTATACACAGATAATAAAAACACTTTCTTAGCTTCCTTCATGTGTACTTGCATGAAATGCTTTATATGCCTGAGTAGAAGGCTAATGACTGTACAGTAATAAATATTGAAATCTGAGACCCATATAATAAAAATGCAGAAGCAACAGATATCTGAAGAAACAGAATGCTTTGGCTAAAAATATTAAATCTTTAATTGTAAAAAAATGCACCCAGCAACTCAGGGATTTTTTGAAAGTTGAGTCTATCTGGTTGCAGGAGTGAGCTTGCTATGTGAGGTAGTTCTGACTTTCTGCTTCTGATCAGAAATCAGTCTGATTATATTGGAATGAGGTGGTTGGAATAAGCCCTGTGTTTATCTGTTTATTGAAATATTTTTTTCACTATGTTATCAAATTAAATTCTAAACTGTTTTAATTTATTTTTCACTTCTGAAGAATTAATTGAGGGGCAAAAATGTTTCATTTTTATCACATCACAATGGTTTAGGGGAATTGTAGAACAGAATTACAATTCACACCTTTAAATATTTATGTATCTTCAGCTCTACAGCTTGGATGATACTTAGTTTAATCTGTTTAGATGTGATTTTATTTTTAGGAACAAATATATAGAGTCAAGCTCTATTCATGAAAGGTACTGAACACTATCATTTAAATCAATGAATAATACAAACACTGATTTTAACAAGATGTAATGAATCATATTTTCAAGTGTTCAGCCCATCTCAAGGTTTAGCTCATAATGTGATTAATCCTATAGGCATGACAGGCAGGATTTATTCCAAACATCCTTGCTAACACAGAAAAATACGCACTAATGGTGATGAAAAAAAACCCAGGATCTTTTCAGGCTGGAAAGAGTCTTCCTGACCTCCAACAACTCTGTTGTTCTAGCGATCTTATTAGATGAAGAGGAGGGAGTGGACTGTTGACATACTGGTCTGCTTTCTCCTGTGCAAAGGCTGTATGTTGCACTAGGGACAAGCTGCCCAGGTCTTGAGACGTGAACAATGTAACTGCACTGCTTTTGCAGCTTAGCGACTGTAAACAATAGTGTTACAGGAAGGTGGGATACGATCGGCTCACAGACAGAAAAATATCGGGCTGTGCTAATGCAGCTAAAGGGAAAATGGAAATTACAACGTCCTTGCAGACAATGTAAAAACATTTCCATTTTTGTGAAAGGAGACACAACATGGCTGAGAAGAAAGTGGTATTTCTGTGTGAAATATCAGGTGAGGGTCCATGGTCAGGGCACACCCAGCACATATCTTGTGTTCTGGCTGTGTGCTAGGGCAAGAGTTTCTCTGAGAGACTTTCACAGAGAGGAGTGCTGAGATATGACAGGATTAAGAAGCATAATTTCAACTCATCCATGTCTGTCCCAAAGCCTACCAAATTCCTCTAGCTGAATCACTTCATGATGTGCAAGTCTCTGCTGAAATAACCATTTCCATGCATTGTGTCTACATTTCTAGCCTCTGTTATGCAGTTCTATTAAACACTGCAATTCATTTCTTCCAAGTCACCACACAAATAAAATATTCAGATGCTGCTCCAAATATTGACATACTTCTCTCTGTTCATAAAGTTTCATTAAGCAAACATTTTTTTTTGGCTTTCACACATTTACAGTTATTCGTATGTACCTGTAGTTACGGCACATCTGTGACTAAACATCAGAAGACACCAATCCTCTATAGAAAAGAAAACAGGAAACATACTTTATCAATTTGGGGTTGATAATGAGGTTCAATTATTTTACTGAAATGGAAAAAGTAATTTCTAGAGCTGATAATATAGTCTATATGTATAGTCAATTTCAATAATTGCTAATATATATATTCAAGCCAGTATTATTTATTTAATTAAAATTTTAAATGCATTTGCTGTTAATTGTCTATTAAAAGAAAAAAAACCTAATACCAACGCTCCCTATCCCTCATCTTATTGTGGGTTCAGTGAATTTTGTTTTCTTTAAAAATTGTGGCCTAATTATGATGACTGGAAGACAATGCTTGACTGAGACAGAAACCTTGGAGAGTAATGAGACAGTGGGCATTTTAGCACTAATCAGGTCAGCCATCCTTGGGCTTGTTTTTTTCGGCCACTCATCTTGAGGCCAGAAGTATAAGGAACAAGACTATTGGACATTCTCGAACTGACTGGACAAAAAATTTGTTCTTCCTAGGCCACAGTAATGTGCTCTCAACAATTTAACTTATTCAATTTGTATATCTCATATTAACAGATACACAACACTAGTGAGGAAAAAAAAAGGCTGAATATAGTCATATACATGTAAATAATTAGAATTCACACCCAGGAAATATTACACGAAAAGAGACAGAATCTTTTTTGTTGTTGGCCATCTCATCTGAGTCCAATAAACACATTTTACAAAACCCTAAAGCTTTTGTTAATGAATTACAGTTAGGAGACCTCAAATGAACCATGGATATTTTGTGTTTTCTTATTAGAGACCAATCACCAGGGAAATGTAAGCAGACTCTGAATCACTAGAACAACGTGGGCATGCCAAAGAATGGTAACACAAGGGAGCTCAAGATTGCAGCTGTGCTTTGCTGCTCTGTTGATATATGGGATACACAGGCACAAAAGGTGTGGGAAATTTTTTTAACCCCTCTTCTCCTTGTCCACCTGAAAGCAATAATGAAAATATGGTAAGTATTCACTAACATTCACTTTCATCTGAGAGGCCTTCTGGTGTCTGTTCACTTCTCATCTACAGGGCCTAATCTGCTATTATTTTAGCTTCTTCCTCTAAAGGTTTCCTGCACCAGAAAACACTGTCATATCTCCATTGTGCAGTTAACACATAATCTCGCTTTGACACAGAAACCAGATGTTACCACATCAGCCTCTCAAAGGCAGTGGTCTGGTAGGCTTTCATACAGCACACACTGTGCGAAACCCAGAGGACGGCAGATTTCATGGAATGTGACAATCACAGGCATTGCTGTCTTCCAAGCACAGCTGGAAGAGGAAACAGAGGTGATGCTCTGGACTGCTATAGGACAAATACCAGAGTCTTGGATGGCAGGAATCCCTGTCCCACTGAATATTGAATAGGCTGTATGTCATGCTCCCTACTTTTTTTCTTCTCAAAGACTTCATTCAATGTTTTGGCAAGAGAGAGATACAGACAGTAAAATATTATTCTGGGAGGGTTTCCAAAAGGTAGGAGATGAATTTCTAATTCGCAACATGATGCAGGAGGGAAGATGCTGTTTCTGTTGCTGGCTGGCTTCTATACTGATGTGTTCAGGAGAGGTCTCAGGTTCTGAACTGGAGAGAGATGTTTGCCTCTGCTTAGTAACCTGGGGAGCAGGACACATACACTGTGTATTTTTTTACACTTGTGTTTGCCTATTAGCTAACTCTAGTGGTTCTGGTAATAGTATCTGCACAGGAAGCCTAAGTGCTTAAGGCTAATTCTCCTACCTCAAAGCAATGTTTTGCAATGCTCAGAACTGTGGTACCAGAGTGGCTTCATGATGTCACATGCTAAATGTGACACAGAGAGTACAGCAGCTGATACCACTCTACACAGAGGTTTGATTCAGCATCTGTTGAAATTAATATCCTTTAACTCACTCTTACAGGCATTCAATCCCACTGAATATTTGATTTTCAGGTGAGGAATTCGTCTTACATACTTGAGAAAACAGAGAACTAAAAAGTAGGCTCAAACAGAATTCTGATAAGGATTTTATACAGGGATTGGTATTTCTCCTTGGACCAGCAGCAGTTACATAGAACAGGTAAAATTCCAAGGCTTTCAAAGGGCTGCAATGACTTTAGAACCACTGTTTTGGTGATTTCATATATTTTCAAGTTATGATACTTGAGATTGGATTTTCAGCAACTTCTAAAGACCAAGACTCTCTTTAAAGTGTCATGTATATCTGTCAGGAATTAATAGGGCCAACTTTTAAACTCATTTCTGGAAAAAAAATTGACTAATTCCTTCAGGAGATATAGAAAAATAAGGTTCTTTAGCGAAGAATTTATGAGAAAACATGCTGATGAATTAAGCATGAGCATAAGGTATGCATATACATATGATGGGATAACCCTCTCACACCATACTGTGTTATCCAGATCTCAATTTCATTTATGAAGAAGACAGCTAGAAGAATTATTCAGTTCTTTTGTGCCTCAGTATTTTTCAACCACTTTCCCCTACATTAAAATCAAATCCTTTGTAACTCATCTGCAAAGTACAAATATTGTGGGAAGAAATTTTGAAGTAGAAAGACACCTTTTTCACAATACTGCATGATGGAAAAGCCGTAACTAAATTTAAAGTAGATTATTTTTTTTCTCTTTGGCTTAGCCGTGTGAGGAAGTACAATAAAACAAAGAGAGTACAAAACAATGTCCTAGATATTTATAGATTGGCTATATAAAGTCCAGCTGCAAATGCTGAGGTTCAGTTTCTGCAGTTCTCTTTTAGTTTTCTTACATTTTTTAGGCTATGAGATAAGTACAATTATTTTTATGTAGATTGTTAATGCTATTCCTGTAAAATGAAAGAGAATTCAAAGGAGACGTTAATATATAAGAGGATTTTATTTCTTTCATTAACTGAATATCTTCTCTACAGAGGTGTTTCTCTTTTTGTAAGATCAGCATTTCTTAACACTGTTCTGCCTCTTTTAATAATACTTCTAATATCTTTCCCCTTCATAAAACTGAAATCAATATTGTGAGCTAAAACTGCGTCCTAAATTCAGTTCTATGAAGAAGAGTGATAGAGTGGAATGGAATAGTAATTAAATCCTAAAATGTGAAACGTTATTCCTCTCCATGACAAACAAATGTTAGGCACAAGATTCCTTTTGAAAAGGTAAAGAAAAAATATGCATGAAAAGTATTGACCAGCTATCAGTTAAAAAGTGATTCAAGGACCCTGTTCTCTCCAGCCCCCATTGCCTTGGTTTTTTTAAATTGTATCAGGCTGAAATTGCATATAGTTAGGTATAAAACTCAAGCTACTATTATTGGCACACAGGATTTCAGGAAAAGCAAGTAAAAATACACTGTACTAAAGAGAAGAAGAAGCCTTTATGTGTATCATAGTTGATGAAATTATCACTCTTGATAAAAAGCCATATATATTTCATTTTAAAATAGAATTGCTCCATTATCCAGCTAATTCAGTCATGTGAAAAGTCTTCCTCTAAAATTCAAGTAAAAAATGTTATTTTCAGTATTTAATTACCTGGATGGTTGGCCAGAGGAGTCTCTCTCTTTGCCCACTGACTACTACCCCTTACAAGGGTTATTCCTGACACAACTCACACCCTAAAAACAGGCAAAATTAAAATATGCTGTATTTTACTGAAAATATTTTCCATATTCAGCTGCTATTTTCCTTTTTTTTTTATTTATTTACAGTAGGGCCTTGATGGAACAGCAGTAAGATTGTTAGGGGTCTTATGCATCCTCTTAGTACTTAGAGATAAAATCTGAACATTTTTTATATATACAGAGAAAAAAACCCAACTGTTGAAATCAGTGGGTTTGATGAAATGACTTGCTATTTTGCTTCACTGAATGATTTTAGTTGAGCTCTTACCACATGAAAGTCTATTTTAATACTTAAGAAAAATTTTATGATTGGGGAAAATGTTAATGATTATTTATTGAAAAGAAAACTTTATTTCAGAGTAGTCTACAGACTTTGAAAATCCACGTGTATTAAATGGTTCTCCCTTATTAACACCACTGTGTTGACTTCATCAAGGAAATCCATTAATTTTTAGATAGGACATCTGGTAAAGGGGAAGAAAAAAGATTTGATTCTTTCCCAGACTCATATCAATCCAAGTATGTATTACTACTATCTTTTAACATAGTTCTTAGTCATTTTTGAAGTCCTAACATTAGGTTTTCTGGTCTGTAGTGTCACTTATCTTCCCGGGAATCTTCACACTGTGTTAGCCT